>KQ962552.1:0-10590 GCA_001563735.1 Leucoagaricus sp. SymC.cos
CTTCCCTAGTCTCCTTCGGCATCGAGATAGTTCTCCAAGTCTCTGCCAACGTAAACGTAGACACGCCCTCCAACAGCAACCGGTATGTTTGACAAGTTCATAACGGGCTAATTCAAGCAGCCTTGGACAGAACCAAATATGTAATGTGCGGCGTAGGTTGAATGTTGAAATGAAGGGTGTGATTTGTGAAGAGCGCTCGACAGAGCCATATTGTTTTTGTTTCGCTAGGCCCTCTCGGAAGGGTAATTGAACGACATAAAATCGGTCAATTTATTGCATAACCAAACACGATGGCCCAAATGCCAGAAACCCATTAAAGTACCCATAAAAGCCGAAAAACACACAAAGCCCAGGGAAATAGAAACACCAACTATCCTAATACAGACAGGAAGTAACGATCAAGCATTTTCGTTAATCCCCTCTCCAGCTTTCACATCCCTCAAAAAGAGATCGACACCGTCCACCTTTTCACAAGATTCAACCAAAGCGAGGATTTCATCTAATCGTTTCCCTGCCGAAGATGGCTCGTTTGCACAAGTCGAGAAATGGCAACAAGAGCCATGTTGTTGACGTGCGAGATTAAGCAAAAGGCATAACTTGTTGGAAGCATTTTGACTTCGTGACTGGATCAAGCGTAGATATGCCGCGGAATGCGGTGAGACGTCGTGGGTCCATAAGGATAGATCTGAGAGGAACGGAAGAACACGAGGCTGTTCAGCAGCTAGGACATCGAGGACACCAGAGATGTCGTCGTCCTTACAGTAGCGTAGGTCGAGCGTAAGTGAGTGGAGGGAAGGATTTTGTATCACAAAGCTCCGAAACTCGGCCGCGGAAATGTTGACTCCCGAAGCTACGAAGGTCTCTAGACGATTACTGGAAGCGACGATGGCTGCCGAGGATAGTGTAATGAAGCCTGAAAAGAAATGAAAGTGGCGGAGATGAGGTAGACTAAAGGAGGTTAAGAGGGAGCTAGCCGTTTTCTCGTGATGTCCGTAAAACGATATGGAGAGATGGGTAAGTTTAGGAAGTGTGATTGGAGTGGTGGAGGCGTGAGCGGAGGCACCCGTGCTGCTACCACTCGTAGGGAGACTAGAACAATGGTGGAGAACGTGAGCATCTTGCACCCAAAATGATGCCTTTCTAAGGTTAGGCGAAGAGGCGAGAATTGACTGGAAATCATCAGCTGGTAACAGGCTGGTCCCAGTCATTACAAAATCTTCGATCGTATCCCATGGCAAACGAATCAAAGACGGAGATGGGGGGCAACCGCTCAAATCCAACGCCACTCGAGACAAGCAGGGTGAGTCACAAAAAATGGTAATGGGGGTAGCGGCGTCAATGTCCACGTGCTTGATAACGAGTGACAAGGACTTGAGATTTGTGAATGAAGCCTTCGAGATAAAGAATTGTCGGAGCTGCGATGCGCGGGTGACGTGGATCGAGAGATGTTGAATTGAGTGGGCGTTTGATAGGAATGGGACGATCATGGTTGTGGAGACGTCAATTGGGTTTGTCGTATGAGCCGCAGAAAGATTGATGGAAACAGAGAGGAGCTGGCTCCCTGCTCGTTCAAACCATAACGAAGCTAAATTAGCTATCCCGTGGAGTGTTCTCCGAGGCATCGCGGGAGATGAGGCTGATGATCGTCGAGGTGTGAACGGGGAAGCTCGAGGAAGTGTTGATGAAGTCACACTCAAGCTCAAGCTGAGCTTAGACCAAAGCTGGGGCATGTGAAAGCAAAGTTTTCTCCAGGAAGAACAGACTTGGGAGAGGACGAGTGGAGCGGCGGTCGGACTCAGGACATCACATCTCTCAGCCTCCATACAACAAAGGAAGATGTTGGAGAGAACTTCAGTTGGGAGCAGGGCGATGGGGCCGAGAGGTTTAGAGGTGAGAGGGTGCAGAAGCACTTGAGTGCGCCGGATTGGATAGATGCCCTGAAGGGTTGTTGAGTGGACCGAACGACCAGGAAACGATGAGGAAATACCTTGGACATGGCGGTTACATCTGATGATTGTGGGGACATTTTGAAAACCCGGCGTGCTTTTAAAGGATCAGCTTAGCTGAAGAGCAGTGAAAAGAGAACGACTTGCCGACGGTACAGGAAGGGCGTCTCATGGTGGGACCGGGGACGGATGATTAGGAACCTTGGCATCGGCGAAAGGTTGCGAGATATATATAACGAGAGGGCATGGTTGGGGGGCTGTATCTGACCCTGGCTGTGCCGAGGACGAAACTGCCATCGCCAGGGAGTGAGTATCAGATCCAACATTGTTGTTTTCTTGCCGATCACGGCCCCTCACATTTTCCTATCCTAGGATGGCTCACAAGGAGACTGACCGGCCAATCGGCATCTTCCGCGCTTGACATTTCCGCGGAGCGCCCATCCCTCCTCATCAAACATTACCAGTGCTGTAACCATGTGTGTGTGTGATTGAACACCGGTCAGTACACCGACATTATACTTGAATAGAGCCTCGACATAGGTTCGCCTACAATCCTGCTGTCCGCTGTTGACTATCCTCAAAGGAGGTTCCATAAGTCATGGGCAAGGAAAAAGCCGTGGAGAAACCTGGGACAATTCAAACGAGTCTCAACAGCATCGCCCGACTATACTACATAAATCCTTGTTGCGAAGATGCGACCCGAGTTGATTATTACTGACTGGCTACCAGCCAAGCCTTCACTGAGAATATCGTGGACCCGGGAGAAATCTGATCTGCACCTGATTTCTATTCTCAGCCTGAAGATGTTCCCTAAAGGGAGGCCACTGCCGAGAGTCCCGACAACCGATCTCAAATCGTTTGGCATCCCACGAATTGCTTAGGATACGATGATCAGATGAGGAGATGATGCGAGGTTTTATCCCGAATATGGGCCGAAAGAGAAGGCGTTGCCGGCATCGAAGAATACACATATATGACAAGCCCTCGGAAAGTTGGCCACTCGGGATTGAGGCGGGGTTAGAGCTGCCGAGTGGGATATCCATGGCTGTACTGACAATAATGCCGCGCGGTGCTAAATTTCAAACATAACGGTGGTAGTATTACTACTAAACATTGAGCAGAACCAACTGCATCATACGAATGCGAAGCATACTCGATCTTCTTCACGATGTTGAGTGTATTCATCAAAAGGCTGTAATAAACGGTGGTCCGAGGGTGATTTGCAGGTACGCTTATGGAAGACCTCGGGATTAGGCATCGATAGCATCATCATCCGCATCATCTTCGTCGTAGTCGACCTTCTGCACGCGATTTTACTTTCCTTGAGAGCTGAGAGCTGATTCACGCCGCTAATTATGTATCTCTTTATCACTCATAATGATACTACAAAGTGAGATACTGCTCGTGCGCTTACAACAGGTAGCTTACAATTCCGATTGTCCTGCGTCGTGTGTAGTGAGACGAACTCATTGCGCCAGTACCAACTACATACACAACGAGAATGGAAGTCTTGTGTTCTGCTTGAGCGTCCCGATGCAGCTACCGAAGAAAGTAGACTGCGGAATTGGGTAAGACCAGATCGCGCTCGGTTACAACAAGGGACTAAGCTCGCGGTTAGCCAAATTGATTTCCTCATAGTCCACAGTAGGTGATCCCACCACAATTCAATTGAATGAACGGCGCACAAGCATGCACGATAATTTCTAATTACACAGTCGAGAAGGTTAATGTAGCAGTCCGAGGGAAATCGGGGCTGGCCAGACCTCGGGGTTAGCGACAAATGTGGATCAATCATCAATTAGAAGGCGAGATGTATGCATCATCCTCATCGGCTGCGACATTACATCCAGTAACAGCACGGAGGCTGCCTTGACTGACTTTGATGGTTGATTTCGACTTAGAAGTATGAGTCCATGTTTGACCTGTCATTAATACTCAGTTGTAAAAAGTCAAGGTCAATTGACTAACATAAGCCTTCAACTTGAGATGGGATATAATTCAAATGCGCCACTGATTTTGACGGCCCGATGTCAATTTCCTATTACTGGTGTTTTACAAGAACTAAACGATGTTCACTACCATATGCTAAAGCGTTGTCCGAGTCGTGTCTCAATCACGAAAACTCCATCAGTACTTTACTGCGAGACAACAACATGAATTTTTTTGACTTGCCACTACTTCCTGCCAAAACACTCTTGCCCGCATATGGAGCTAACTTCTATAATTTTTGCGAGCCGATATGTAAGACAAAATCATGAATATACATTCTGGTCAGCCTTATGACAATCGTATCTCTGAACCCTTCTTTGTTCTATATACGTCTCGCAAGGTTTCCCACGATTGCGCTAAGCCTTGATGTTTTTGCGTTTATCCCCGGACGTTTTGCAACTATGTAAGACTCGGTACCGACGGAAAGTGGCCGCGTGAAATGCGCCCACACCGAAGAATGAATGGGTCGGCTAATCGCCTGAAGAGCCGTAGTAAGCGACCACAAGCACACGAGTCGGATGCAGCTTCCGTCGAACCTATGGAAGTTAGAACGGAAAAGGCAAACGACTAGCACGGCAGCGAGTGTGGCGCAGTTCTGGAACTTTCAAATCAAACCAAATTGTATATACAACGGTATAGGTCAGTACCCGAAGTCAATCGTTATGACCATATACTGGTGTTCTTCTAAGTATGTCGATTGGGAAGATGTATCATCTGGTAAATCATATCCGACCTTGATAACAAATTAGTGGCGGTGAAGAGTAGTCCGAGGCCAGTTCATCGGAAAGCAATCGAACATCCGCTAAACTTAGTTTCAACTCGGCTCGCTTAAAATCTGGCCCTCGGAACTGAATGTCAATCAAGTCCCTTTACCAGGAACCGGTACCTGCAGCAACGACGTTACTGCCATGTTCACTGCTGTACTAGGCCTTCATCTCGAAGTCAAACACTCAGTAGTAACGTATTTTGGCCGTTTAATGCCTGGATTTGCATTAGAGTGAGTCTCGAGAAACAATCTCTTACCCGATAAAAGTCCCTCCACGCTGAAATACTTCACGGGAGCTTCACAAATAATCGATTTTTCACTTTGTTAGGAAAAACATTCAATCGGACAACCTCCTTTGAAGCCTATTGTTATTTAAAAATTGCAAGTTTGATTTGAAGCCTCGGACATCGGTAAAGGTATCACTTTGAATGAGGACTCCAGACCCAGACAACCGATTTTTTCCACCGCGTCTTGCCAATATTTTTTCTACGGGTACAATTTTCGAAGACAACCGGCATTCGAATACTCGCCTCATTAACTCTCATGCGAATGTACCCGAACGCACCGATGGGCGCGGCAACGTTGGAAACATTTGTGATGATTCTGCCGCAGTTCTTCACAACCCTAAACTTGTTGATTGCTAGATTTAGCTAGATCTAAATATGATATAGACCCTCGTTAGTTGGGTCCTGTTGGATCCCATCGACAACGGTTTAAGCGAGGGGACCTCGGCAAGTCACTGAGTAGGGGATAGTTATTCTCTATAAATGTAACCATCGGGGAAGGAACCTTGGAGTCTGCGGCGCTTGACCGGTCCTGATGTTCCTAAGTGGCAAAAATATCATACTACAGCATCACACAAATGCCAAATTGCAGTAAAAACATACAAGGTAACATAACCTGCTGCCATATACGGATTGCGAATGAGTGGCGATAAATTGTAGTCCGAGGAATCACATCGATCCGCAGATACACAGCCGAGGATCCGCTAAACTCGATTCTCCGACCTCGCCCAAAACATGAGGTCCCTCGGAATTCGAATGTCAAGCGTCTATCAACTCGCTTAATCATCCTTCTCAAAAATCATCACCATCACCATCGGCACCGTCGTCCTCATCTTCATCCCAATCGATACTCTCGAGCGCCTCTAATTGTCCTTCATCCACGAGTTTATCCAAACCGGTCAGAATCTCAAGGTACTTCTGATCGTTGAATGCTTTCAGAAGAAGTGTGAACCCTTCTTTTTCGTATGCTTGGAGGACCTGTTATGACATTCGGAGGCACATAGGGAGCGAAAGGAATGAGAGGAGGATGGAGATAAGGTGAAGCAGACTTACGGTTTCGCTACATCCAGTACATTTATCATAAGCAGCGCCCACGAGATTCAGATTCCTGAACTGAGAGAGATACCCTCTAATTTGGTGCGGCACATATCCGAGGCAGCTGCTTAAATCGTCGTCGACCGAGGGGTGTTTGCTGATGCCTTGAGTAGGTGGAGGTGCCGGAGCTTTATTTCTGTCGATTGGGGCGTGAACTCGAGGAAGGAAGAAGAGGTGTGAGAACGCACCCTTGAGGATGTTGTGTAAGTGTGGCGAGTAATTCAACAGCTGTAGCCGCAGCGATCGGTGCTAATCCGGGACGTGTAACGGTGCACATTTGATCCAATGTTCTATCCGTGAGCGACTATGTGGTCATCAGGGAAACCTCTGGAAGAGAGATGAAGAGAGGGCGTACGTCAGTAGGCGCGACGATGTCATTGCAGTAGTAGCATCCAAGGCGTTGGGGAGTTCTAGTTTCGGCATTGGTAGAGGAGGAGGCACCACGTGAACCGTGACGCATAACGACGAAAGTGTCAAATCCAAGTGCGGCATTTAATATGATCTATATGATCAATATACACGAGTTGATCCTGTCAGCCAAATGCGGCGTTTAATATGATCTATATGATCAATATACACGAGTTGATCCTGTCAGCCAAAAGCTTGCGTCATCCATGGTGATATTCAATCGTACCTTGTCCTTCGCAGCACCAATAACTGTAGGCAACCATCGACTTTCTCTCGAATCCATGAGAAGGAAAATGGCATCGTGTTCGTCAATGAGTTGTTCGAGCTTTGCCACGTCAGATTGGGCTTGGGAAAGAGAGGTGGGGTTGTTGGGAATTGGGTGACCTGGCATGGGTATCGCGAGGGTATGACCAGTCGCATTCTGGTGAAAGACCACAAGTGAGTGGATGTGGCAGTATGATGGCGGAAAGACGTACAATTCCTGGGTATATCTTCTTGAGACGGGCAGCAGCACATTCTGCTTTGGGTTGACCGCCATTTAGGCAGTCTTCAAACTCAAACAAGGGCTGGCGGACGGGGTTGGAGAAAGACACACGACCTGAATCGACTAGGGTAATGGTGCGAACGCCCCAGCCCTAGATGAACTCATGAGTTCAAGGTCTTCTGAAAAGTAAGCGGCGCACCATGAGAGAACGTGCAACATAACACCCAAGGGTACCAGCTCCCAGTAAAAGACATCGAATAGACGATAACTTTTCGAGGTCGAGTTCTGGAATGATACGCCAACGCATGAGTTTGAGGTTGAGATCGACGGCTTGATTCGCGAGTCTTGTTGGGTCCATCATGGGAGCGAGATCAGCAAGGCGCGGTCCTAGCTTTCCTTGAGGATTCTTTTCCCAGCCAACAGCGGAAGGACGAGTGGTAGGATCAACATCTGTGTTGGAGGGAGGGACGGTTAAGACGCCGAAGCGGCTCTTCCAGATATCGTTGGATGGGAGGTCGATATCGCGCCAGCAGAGGATGCGAAGCGTGGATGTAGACTGTGGGTATAGTGCTCGAAGGTATGCGAGGAGATTACGCAGAGGCCATCCTGGGTTGGCCTGATCTGCTGAGGGATCTATAAAAGCAACAATCTGCTGCTCTGGTGGAACAAAGGCGAAGAAGGATTCGTAGTCTTCTACTGGCGCGATTTGAATGTTGTGGATGAGGAAGAAGGGAGGAATGGATGGGCGAGAACGAAGAGCAGCGTGGATGGCGGTGAGCTGAATGCGAGGGTAAGTTGGAGAACAATGAAAAGGGACGAACTGACTTACCGTATCAGGCGAGAAGTGATCGGAAACGGATGACCAGTCGTTGGGAATCTCCCATGCTGGTTTGGCGACGAACGCAGGGAATGCGAACCAATAGTAATACTTGTATTTCTTCAGATCAGCGAAAGAGATGAGGAGGAAGGAGGTCAGGGGGGAGCTGTCACGGGTGGCAAGGACCTGGTCCCAGATCTTCTGAGCGTGGGCATTGAACAGAGCTGATTTGTCCGCTCCTTTAAACTCCTCGATTGTATTGAAATTCTTCAGACTCCCACGCACGAGAACACTGCCCGGGTGAGGTCGGGTGTTGTCGTCAAGGGCGTCAGGGCCAAGGGAAATGGTGCATCCGAGATCAATCAGTCTGCCTGTTTCCCTATCTGTTATTGAACGACCGACAGTGTAACTTGCTGCAACATCGACCGCATCGTCTGAGAGTTTCAATGCGTCTATCTTCAAATCGGAGAGGGCGTGCCAGAAACCTGGCTGGACAACAGAGCCAAAGGGCACGAATTGGACCAGAACCATGACTGTGATGTTTGCTTGACTCTGATAGTCGCACTGATATGAGCCAAGTCACATGATTTGCAGGAGCACATCTTGAAAAATCCACAATTGCCAATGCTCATATCAAAATCTACGCGATACATGCGGTAGTTACAAGTTAAGGGACCAGAGCCACACCGACTCGACATCCTCTTCCTCTTTTCCAAGTTGTATGATACCTGCGCACCTCACGGACAATATAATCGATACCATCATGCAGGCGGATGCATTATAGTGCTGTTCATATCACGAGGGGGAGGTATTTCAACGTTTACTTCAATTCATTGGCTTCTCAGGCAATCCCACGACATATTGCATTTTCGAATATTCCTGCCATCTCGAACACTGTTACAAATATGAGCACTATATGTATCATAATACATATTGTATTTTCGAATATCTTCCTGCCATCTCGAACACTGTTACAAATATGAGCACTATATGTATCATATACACGATTATTGTTTTCCTCCTTGGGGCCCTGATTTAGCACTCAATTGTCAGCAACTTTACCCAAAGGCGTTTTGACCATGATGCTTATGACTTCATATAGGATCTGCCACGCCCCTTAAGTGTCTGGCACAAATTTCGTAACTGGAGTTTGCCTACATCTGCCGCAGCAATGGTAGTCGTTTCAGCATTGGTATCGTAGGCCGGTGCCACTTCAACGAGGTCAGCGGAAACGATGTGAAGGCCGCTGAGACCCCTCAAGATGGCAAGCATTTCGCGTGTGGTCCAGCCACCAATCTCTGGAGTACCTGTTGCAGGTGCATGGGCAATGTCGAGTGAATCAATCTATTATCACACACATTTGAGTGAATTTCATGACCACAAAAACGAAACACATACGTCGATGGACAAGTATACAGGTCTGTCGCCAACAGTCTCTCGAATTTTCTTGATGATCCCGGCGGTCCCTGTGCTGTGATCAGAATGAATCATTTGTAAAGAAAAGGCCAAATTGCCCACCGATAATATCGATTTCTCGAGCTTCTATTCTCTGGAACCCAGAGGCGTCATCGTTGTCATAATCAGATGGACCAGATAATTTAGTCCTGATTGCACCGTGCTATGACATAAACTAGGATCAAATGGCTCAAGGAGTGGCGAAAGACGGGAGAAATGGATCATGGGGTAGACAAAAATAGATACTTGCAATGCAGGTTCCATTGTGAAGTAGCCCTTCTTTGCTCGCCCAATAAAAATACGTCCCGTGGTTTATGGCAGCTTGCGTGGAAGGGGCACCCCCGAAAACTGAAGGTTTCCAGGTATCGAGGTGTGAGTCGAAGTGAATGACAGATATGGGTCCGTACACAGAGTTGATCGACCGCAAGACCGGGAGCACAATCGTATGATCTCCACCTAGAGTAATGATCCTTGGGTGATTCATTCCGTCCGTGGATAGGGGAATGAGTGCTCGACCGGTGGCCGAGTCGTTGCCAAGAGGAGAGAAAGCCTGGCGTTGGAGGAGAGTTTTGTGTCCCTCCTCAATCTGTTGTATGGCGTGCTTTTTGTCGTATGGGGTAACAGGGATGTCACCGCAATCAACGAGTTTGAGGCCGGAGCGAAGGGGATTGATTTCGAGGGCGGGGTTGTAGCCACCGTACAGAGTCAAACGACGCGATGCTGAACGGATGCCAGAGGGACCAAATCGAGCACCCGGGCGATAAGAGGTTCCCGTGTCCTGGAAGTGAATTCAGTCAGTCTTCCTCCTCTAATGGCGATCCAACATTTCTTACGAATGGAGCGCCAATGATAGCAATATCGAACAGCTCTTCAGAATTTTGGGTTAAACACTTGACCCAGGGAAGCCCAGCAAAGGTAGTTATTCCAGCAAAAACTGCATCAGCTGTGACTGTAGGTTTGACTTATGAATAATGCCACCAAAGGACGAGTGAAGAGCAAACCTTCGCCATCTCCAGGATATATGGCTTGGTATGGATACTTGACATACCCGAAGGGCAATTGTTCATCGTGGACGTGAGCGATTGCAGTGAGAAGAAGTAATTGGAACGTTAAAGTGGCCTTGAACATGCTGGGAAACACAAAGCAGATTTAAGCTAAATGCTTTGTAGACTGACTGTTTTAAAGTAGAGACCGGTGGCGCATTTCCCAAGGAAGATAGAACAGTAAAATTTTATAACAACAATCCTCGGAGGCGTATGGCCGATAATTCAAAATTCGAAACAGGCGGCGACGATAACATGCCTCGAGGTGACCCACTATTGGAGAGAATCCTTCGCTAGATAATC
>KQ962552.1:18577-31613 GCA_001563735.1 Leucoagaricus sp. SymC.cos
GACACAATATTGTCACTGATTAATTTTAGGGTCAATTGTGATGGACCTCAGAGATAAGGATGATAAGAGAGTGCAACAGGTGCAACGTTGCATGCACACGGTATCACACGACCTTATCTCGGCGCTGTCGGATCAGGGTGCTGCCTCGACATGTTACAGAGATAACTTCACTGGTGAGAATATTGTGACTTGAGAACACGCAAGAATCGGGAGCGGGATACCAGAATCATCAAAATGCTAGCTCAATTAACGGTTAAGTAAGTGCATAAGGCTTCAGCGGATGGAAATTTGTCTGCGCAAAATATCGTTTCATATTTCAACGGCGTAAAGATGTAGGGATGTTCAAGATAAAAACATGTTTCGAAAAGCCTTTGGGGTTCGCGAAGTCGTGCCCTTGCATAATCCTGAGCTACGAAATTAAGGACTAAGCCTTCAACGGCGTATAATTTCTTGTAACACTTGTCATTACGGGTCAGGGTGTCCGTTAGACTGCCACTGCAACCGATCTTGGTGCCAGAGTGCTCATCATCATCATAATTGGGCTATTCCAAAAGCAAAAGCACTTAGTGGGGCATGCTCCTATCGAACCTTCTAAGCCATGGGATAGATAAGCCGAAATGAAGACTAGAAACACACTATGGTCATGGGACGAGCAGGAAACGTTCAAGGCCGTTTAAACCGCAGCATCGTGCCGAGCACGAGTGGAGAACCTCCCGCCTTCACTGTTCGTCTTGTCTCTTCAGGCTCCACTATGGCAACCTACTCGTGAAAATTAAAAAATAGGCCGAATACGAAGATGCAGCCCAGGGAGATGGACACTGATGGTGCTTTCTTTTCACTCTACTCGTGTGTGCGCATATCGGTTCTTTGAGCCGAGTTGTGGAGTATTGGAAAGCCACTAAGTTATGGAGACGAGTGGCGGAAGCCAGAATCATCAGTGTAAATTAGAAAATAGGCTGAATACGAAGATGCAGCCCAGAGGGATGGACAATGACGGTGCTTTTCTTTTCACTCTACTCGCATGTGATTCTTTGAGCCGAGTTGTGGAGTATTGGAAAGCAACTAAGTTATGGGGGCGAGTGGTGGAAGTCAGAATCATCCTCCAATTTTGAGAGTGTGCTTCGAAAACTGTATAAGGCAACGGAAGACAGCTAGAGAGTTGAGAATACGGAATATTAAAGAATCAATCACAAATAGGCGCGTATTGGTCTGCGAACAATTTTTTTTAAAAAAATTGACGCACACCGACCGAAAAGAATCAGTACTTGTATTTCTTCAAATCAGTGAAGGAGATGAGGAGGAAGGAGGTCAGGAGGGAGCTGTCGTGGGTGGCAAGAACCTGGTCCCAGATCTTCTGAGCGTGGGCATTGAACAGAGCTGATTTGTCCGATCAGAACCATGACTGTGATGTTTGCTTGACTCTTGCAGGCGGGCCACTGATAGTCGCATTGATATGAGCAAAGTCACATGGTCCGCATTCTGCCATTCAGAAACGAAGCTCATGTTTTTTCCTTTTTTTCCAACCATTCCTAGAGTCTAAAAAGCCATGATCACTAGCAAGTATCTACCAACTCGATGGCATCTTTGACCATAATATAGCAAATATCCCAGCAATCTAGTGCGGTATGGAGATGCATGTGGCTAAGACCCGCTGATCAGTTGCCCTGATCCATAATTACGGTCAAGATTCTACACTCACTTTTGCATATTTGAATGCAAGCAAGCTCTTCCAGGCAGCCTACTGACTCGTCCGTGCAACCTGAAAAGCAAAGTTATACTCGTAAGCAAGCCACGGCAACATACTATGACCATACCTCGACCGCCGCAAACACTTCGGCAATCCGCTTCACTATTTATGTTTCCGCATGGGCCCTGAGGACCCGACAGCTGACGCTTTGCCTGCCGCACGCCAGCACTGGCAATGAGTGAAGTAGCGGAGAGGAGAGTAAGCAAGGTGAACAAAATCTGGGTATGCTTCATGATTAAAGGCAGAAATTTGGGGTGATAGGTTGACTTCTGGTGGTCCCATGGCGTTATAGGGCTTTTGAAAGACAGGGAATTGGTATATGATCTACGGACCTTCCTGGACCAGAGCTGCTTCAGAAGACGCTCGAATTCACCAAACCCTGAGAAACTCAGGAGTTCTGCCTTCGCGTAGCCTTTAATTGGGTGGCATGGAAAGGACCAAGCTTTTAATGGTGAAAGAGTTCCAGCGTTGGACTGATAGCACTACTTGATGCAGCAGAACTTGGATTGAGAAATGATCTTGTCACAGTAACGCTTCTCATTGGTCTCATCTGGACCTCAAGTCTACGGAAATAAGACATCAGATGGACGTACTGAATGAATAACGGCTGAAGGAATGAATTCCCAAATTTTGAAAATGTGGATAAATAAAATGTCTTTCACGACAAGAGATTATCGGCCTCTCAAGTAAAGTTTCGGCTCTGAGTGATCAGTAACTCATATCAGCAGCCTCTCATTCATATCATGCTCGTACCAGAAGAACTGGCCAAGAACGAACTAACCCAGTTATGACATGAATGCTGAGGGAGACAACTGATATTCACCGGATGCTTAGTCCGTGCTTCTTAGTGAACCGTCCGTTCAAGCGATCTTCTTCAAACTGCTCTAAGAAGAGTTGAGAACAGTGCTGGCATGGCTAAATTCTGGCTGATTGACCTTCTGTTGAAATTATCGAATCAGGAAGAAGTCTCAAGGCTTGCCGTTTGCGAGAAGCGCACTGGCCCCTGAGTAGGTTTCATGGTGCACCCTGAGGAGAAAATCCGAGCCGTGATTTGAGCAGTGTTGAACCCAGAAGTTTTATCCTGTTTAAAAGACTACTTTTACCAGCCGTTTTCGGTGAGATTTTAGCGTGTAGAGCAATTTAGGTCCAACTTGACTTAGTTTCCACTTAGCGCCCCGTTTTCAGTGAGTTGTGAAAACACTCTAGATGCACAAATTCCAAGGGCATGGTGTTCACTTACATAGCTGCTTTGATAGACAGCCTGATTGGAAGGCCTTTGGGGTTCTCGAAGTCGTGCTTTTGCATAATCCCAGCGACGAAATTAAAGACTAAACCTTCAATGGCGTATAATTTCTTGTACACTTATCGTTATGGCCAAGGTGTCTGTCGGATTGTTGCTGCAACCGAACTTGATGCCAGAGAGTTCACTAGCATAATTGCGCTATTCCTAAGGCAAAAGCACTTAGTGGGGCATGCTCCTTTCGAACCTTCTAAGTCATGGGATAGATTAGTAGCCGAAATGAAGACTAGAAACACAATATGGTCATGGTACGAGCAGGAAACTTTCAAGGCTGTTTAAACCGTAGCATCGTGCCGAGCACGAGTGAAGAACCTCCCGCCTTCACTGTTGGTCTTGTCTCTTCAGGCTCCACTATGGCAACCTACTCGTGAAAATTAAAAAATAGGCCGAATACGAAGATGCAGCCCAGGGAGATGGACACTGATGGTGCTTTCTTTTCACTCTACTCGTGTGTGCGCATATCGGTTCTTTGAGCCGAGTTGTGGAGTATTGGAAAGCCACTAAGTTATGGAGACGAGTGGCGGAAGCCAGAATCATCCTCTGGTTTTGTGAGTGTGCTTCGAAACCGCATAAGGCAACAGAATACAACTAGGGAGTTGAAGCTACAGAATATCAAAGAATCACTCACAAATAGGCGCATATTGGTCCGCGGACAATTTTTCCTGAATTGATGCACACTGACCAAAAAGAATTAATTTTTCTACGAAATCAGAGCGGTTGAGATCAATTGTTTACGGAGCGGATGCAAAGGTGTGTAGGCATTGGAGAGCAAGAGGATAAACAAGAGTCGAACGTCATGATGAACATCTACTGAGCTTTTTGTGGCCGTGACAATATGAATGTCGTGGTAATGAACATGGTATTCACAAAACGATACTCGCGCATATGGTCTCTACTCTCTGGCCTTTGGCGTTACAATTGAAACTATCCTTTCACGCATATGAGTCATGGTATGATTGTATGGGGACAATACCATAGATAAAGGAGGGAAGCATAGAGGTAAGGCTAGGTAAGTAGTGAACAAGAAAGAGCGCTCGGAGCAAATTTGCTATGGATCAAGTGGATAGGAAACAGAAATATCGGGGTGTTCGGCTGCGGTTGTGGCCCGGTTCGGCTGCCCGTTCTACCTTTCATCTACATTTTTTCTTCTCATCGCGGTGGTTCACCCATGTATTCAATACCACTATACCATTAATCCATCTTCGTTTGTGGTTTAATAGGTAATCGTGTTCTTTGGTTGGGCGGATAAGAAGGAATATGTTATTTTAGAAAGGCTTGGTGCGCAACAACTAATCCAGTCAGTGCTACAATAAGCCACAACATTCGTTCACTACGCGCTGGAGTTCCTCTTGACAAGTTTCAGGTAGTCAGTCACGGCGGTTACTAGTTCAGCCTCTATCTCACTGTTACTTCGTTGAAGTCTCACTGAACTAGATTGACCTGCAGAAGAGGGCCTCAGTAGTACTCAGATCTTATGACAAGCAAGAGCTTGATATCGACTCACTTGGGTCCTTGTTCCAACTGTCTTGAGCGGCATCACGTTCTGCTTGTGCGGCGGCAAGTCGGTGTCTACACGGAGCAGCGCGGTCCTCATCGCTCTGACGCTTGTCCTGAGCTGAGGGTTTTATGCTTGCAGCACTAGTAGAGGCAGAAAGAGCGAGCAGGGCAAATAAAATATGAGTGGGTTTCATAGCACAGGACTCGAGGGTGAAGTTGAGGGTTTTTGATGTGTAAGGTTTGATTCTATGCGTGCAATCCTCCTGTCTGACAATTGATTTGGGTTCACTGGTTCCCGGCGACATATGTTACTGACTAAGCCTCGTATGACACTAGCTTATTGTTTTCGGCTTCGCTGCAGGTCCGAATGCAGTCGGACATCGTTGTTCGGAAGGCATATTGCGCATTCGATAATCGGGTCATAGGCATCACGAAAACATGACTGAAGGGCCAATCGAGGGATTATATTCCCGGATCAGCCCCAGGTCAGACCATATGATATCCATCTGGCGCCCAACTTTTTCGTGATCCAGGGTGCGCCAAGCTCTCTACTCTACTCTTCTACGGGATGAGGTCCACAGTCGAAGATTGTAACAGCACTCTGAGTCAATATCACTTTAGAGTCAATTTCTGGGAATTCAAAGGCTTACGATTCAGGATAGACAGGGAATATAACATATATTGCGCCCAGCACTCCGTTGATATTCACCCTCTCGTTGCTTCTCTGTTGTGATGATACGACTCTGTTGTCCGATCTGCAGTCGTGTTCTTTGGTCGGACAGATGAAAAGAGCATGAAGGGATTAGTCCGCCGATAACACAATCCAAATGCTCCTATCATGAATCGTGATTAATTGAATTCAGATTGCCTCATACGGTTGAGTTCAACTTGATGGTTTTACAGGTAGTTAGCTGTGGTTACTAGTCGGGACGCCGACAGAATCTTTTGAAAGTCGTAGTTTATCGCTCAGGGAAGAGGTAGCCTTAGCCTCGGTACGGGATGATTATCAAGTACCCATCATTAGTTGTATACAATATCATCTTTGATTGCACTCTTTTCAGGTACAAATCGGCTGCCTCAAGAAAGTATGATGACTTCCAGTATTAATGCCTCCGGGCTCGGCCTTTGGTTGTTGCAAACGCAGCCATACAAGTGGATGATGATATGATCACGTGCCAGCCTCGTTGTTAGACCCTGCATAGTTGTCGTTGTCGTCGTTGACCTGCTCTGTTCGCCGTCGCCGGCGATGCCTCCTGCCACGGTTGTGCTCGCTACTCCGCCGCCGCCGGGCCTGGCAGAGGCTACGAAGAACTCGACGGGTGCCTGGCAGCACCACTTGGCTGAGCTCTTCCGTGCCACAAAGGACAGGTTCCCGGATGTTGTCTGGGAGCTCGCTGCTGAACACGACGATGACAAGATAACTGACGAGGTCTGGGGACACAAGGGTGTGTGTTTAGTGTGTGTCTGACTCATTTGTGCTGACGTTGTACAGCGATTGTGTATGCGCGCGCCCCTCCGAGTTTCCAGGCCAGATACTTTTCCTTCCGTCCAAATCCAATTTCCTCGCCCACTCCGTACTCCCAGTCTCCCACAGGATACCATTCCCAGTCTGCCCTCTCCCTCTCCTACCCGGAAGAATCCCACAGTCCCACGCCGCACCGGGCCGCCTCGCCCTCCACCCTCGCAGGAAACACCTCGCTTCTGCGGATCACCTCCTCGATAAACCCTGCCCTGTTCTCCAATGAACTCGAATATCTCTACACAGGCCAGGGCTTTGGCGAGGCTTTCGAGTTCCTGTTCGACTCTGCGGCATCACACGACCTGGAACACGAAATAGACGCAGAGGACCTTCGCATCGACAAGCTGCGCAAGGATCTCGTCTTCATGTGGCGATCTCGGCTCTATTCAGACGTCCGCATCGCTCTCTCCGGCAATTTCTCCTCCACTTCTCACGAAAGTACAACCGCCATATTCTCTTCGCACAGATTTATCCTTGTATCACGTTCCCCTTACTTTTACGATGCCCTCATTTCATGGCCCCAGAAACCTGCCAATGGCGAAATTCAGACCCTTACCCTCCCCTCTCCCCCGTTTACCCCGGCTTCTCTCCATTTTACGCTAGGCTTCATTTACACCGGCACGCTAATATTCTCTCATCGAACCTACGATCTCTCTACCGCCTTTGCCATTCTCAAGGCCGCCCTTTATCTCTCCCTTCCTACGCTCCATGACGAAGTCCAAGCACGCATCGCCCACGAAATGCTTCATGGCCTCTTCCACGCATTCTTACCTTTCCAGGAATACGAACGCCTTACGCAAAGTAAATGGGGCACTGGTGGATGCCGTTGTCGACAGTGCGCTCGCCGTGTCCCTCGCGTTCTTGAATTTTCCCTCGAGGACGATGTCAAGAACACCCATCTGGAGCGTGGCGCTCGGCGGGCACTTGTTGGTCTATTCGGTGAAGGATGGTGCACACAGGAGTTTGCGAGTCTCAGCCTAAAACTTCGCGAATCACTCCTGAAGGGTGTAGCAAAACGTACAACGCCCCAAAATGTTTTCCCACTCCTCTTTTCTGCCGAACATGCTCTTGTCAAACTTGCTACAAACATCGACGCATGGGCCGATACAGTCCGCGAGATGATTCATACGGGCAGAAAACTCATTGACGAACTCATCTGTAAAGAATCCGAAGCTTCGTTCTCGAGCGATGAGTGGATGGAGATTATGGAGGGTGACGGTGCGAGATTTGATGATTCAGAGCGAGTACAGTGGGCTATGGCTGCAGTACTACGAGGTGTCAGAGAGCCTTGGGCTGCACCTCTTTATCAAGTACGTTCTGACTTTCGTGATCGGCAGTGATCCTTTCATCTGATGCATTCTTCATAGACCCTGGTCTCGGCTATTCTCATCAAACCTCATCCGACTGAGCCAAACTCACCTTTCCTCTCGCCTACCTCGCAAATACGACAACAAGTTGAGCAAGCGCGCATCGAACTATTGAAATGGATCAGCAAGCGCTGGTTGCAGATCAGACAGGAACATGGGTTTGACAATCTCGAGGGGTGGGCGATCAAAGAGATCAGTGATTGTAAGTTTAGAACATTCTTCGTTGTGTTCTCGTACCTGATCCCGTCCGAAAGACATGGAAGTACCCATTGAAGATCTGCTCAGCCCCGCTCCACCAGCAAACTCACGCAACTCTCGGAACAAAAATCCTCTCCGTCCTATGTCAAATCATCCACATACCTCCCGAGCCGACGCCGACAGCGAAGTTGCTAGCAGCATGCGTGTGAGCGTTCTCAGTCGAAACCTCGCCTCATCCCGTCGTGGTGGTCCATCTATTCGAGAACGAGAAAGAGGAGACAACACTAGTGTTCATTCATCAATTTCAGTCAGCTCTGTTCGAAGTGCTCGTAGCACTGTTACCACGAGCTCGGCTGCGAGTGATAGTACAATTGGAAGGTCGAGTAAGAGAGCTGGTGGTGGTGCTGATAGCGTTAATACTGGGATGTCGCCGGCAAGGAAGATTGTTCAAGCTACGAGAGCTAGAGATGCTGCTCAAGCTGCTGCTGCTAAAGCCAAGTCTAAAGACAGACCGGATTCGAAGTTGACGCCTGCGTCGCCGCAGAGGAATGTGGAGTCGAGGGAGACAAGTCCGACACCTCAACCTTCGCTGAAAATGCCGCAGGGGGATGATGATAGGAAGAGTGTTCTGAGTGATGTAGGAGGACAAGTAGAAGAGGATGAAAATGTTGGTGGGGTGGAAGAAGAGGAAGATGATCGAGCTAGTGTAGCTGCTTCGGAAGCACCCACAGAACCCGAGTCGCCCGTGTCGACTTCAGCAACACCGAAGAAGACGCTCATCACACGAGCATCATTGGCTGGTTCATCCAGAGCCTCACAGAAATCACCCACTCCCGGTGTTGTCAGGAACAAACCTTCTTCGGCATCTGTCAGATCTCAAGCTACAAGAAAGTCCGCTATATCAACTACGAGTCGACAATCTGTTGCGAAATCTATGACAACGACGAGTTCAAGACCGCTGTCGAGGGGTAGTACGAGAACTTCGACTGTCAGCACGTTGTCGAGGGTTTCGACTTCTCGTTCTACTTCAACCATGTCCACTGCTTCGACTTCAACGACGTCTTCGCGTCCTGCATCGGCTGTATCAACTGCTTCTAGCACTTCAACAGCAAACCATAGGACCTCAACACTCACAGCGGATAGTACCGGGACATATCGTACCGCCAGCTCTGGTGGTCTCTCAACACCACGAAAACCACGCAGCAGAAAATCTTCAACAGCCTCTGCCACGAGCGTTCGTACAGCCGGTCGTGGAGGTTCTTCACCATCTCCCGTATCACCGAGATCTCCATCAAGGACGAGGAAAATCTCAGGAGCTAGTGCTAGTAGCGTGAATAGTAAAAGTGATGCGAGTAGTAGTGCTTATGGCACTGCTAAAAGCCACGTTTCGAAACCAACGAAAGCTCCGCCTGTCCCGATTATTGATCCGACAAAGCTGAGTCCTGTGACCGCAACTACGAAGAGGGCGGTGGTGGCGGGGAGTTCGGCGGGGAGTGTGAGATCTGTTAGGTCTACGGCGTCGATTAAGAAGGGTGTGAATGTGAAGGTTGGTGGTGGTGGTGGTGTTGGTGGATCGAGGAAGGTGTCGACTACGACTACGCGGACGGCGGCAGCGGCGAGTGCGCCTGGGTCGCCTGTGGATGTGAAGGTTGAGGAGTCGTTACCTGATGTGGAGACTAGTGCTATTGAGGCTCAGGGTGAGCTGGGGAAAGAGGAGGAAATGAGGGTAGAGGATGAAGGAGAAGGAGAGGAGGAGGGAGAGATCAAGAATACATCGAGTACGATTACGATCAAGCCGAGGCCGTTTTCGAAGGAGAAGATCAGTGGGAGTGACCACAAGAAGACGGATAGCACGAATTCGACAGGGAGTAATTCGACGATTAAGAGGAAGAGGTCGAATGAGACTGTTATTGCTGATGTTACCAATACGACTGCTACGACCTCACCTATGAGGACATCCAGGAGTTCTGGAGGATCTACGGTGATGGATAAATCTCGAGATAAACCACAGCCGCCTCTTCCTGTTTCCGCACCTTCACCCGTTCCTACACCCGCGCCTGCCCCTGCACCGACATCGGAACAATACGAACCTGGCCCACCTCGTGGTGCAACACTCGAAATTGGTATTCCATGTATCATTTCGTCTAAACGTAAACGATTCAAAGCGTACGCGAGGTACATTGGTGAAGTTGCAGGTGAATATGGACCTTGGGTTGGTGTAGAGGTTCCCATACCACTCGGAGAGAGTTGGGCGGATCGAGATGTTGATATGGGATGGTCCGGAACACAATGGAATGATGGAACGTGGGGCGGTATTCGGTATTTCGAGATTGGTGGAAGTGCCAGCGGGACTGGGAATTGGGATTATGATGATAGAGCGAGTAGGAGGAGGAGAGTTGATGGAGCTAGTTCTATTATGAGTTGGACGGTGACGAAAGATACCAAGTCGTTGAAGAGGGAGGGGGATCAGTTGAGTATGAGTATAGAGAGGATGAAGAGGATGAGGAGTGCTAGTCCTGCTGTTTCGGATTCGTCGGGTGCGGAGTCGAGGGGTCTGTTTGTGAGACCGCAGCAGGTGCTTTATGTTGTTGATGCTGTTGAGGATCTTTAGAGGGTGATGACGCTTTTGATTTGTGTTTTCTTATGATGACCGTTTTTTTTTTGGATATGTTCTATGGGTCTTTTTTTTTTCTCACCTTGATTTTCTTCTCACGACATCGCTTTTTTCTTTTTCTTTTTTTTTTCCCTTGAGCTTGATTCATTGCTTTGTGCGCACTGCATTTCACACACTCTTTTTAGTTTTCCATCAATAATACCCTACTGATGTCAGTTTTAGACTTAGTCGTTCATTTTTACATGGGTTCATTCATTCTTTCATATGATAAACATCCAAGGGCATTCATCCCAGAAGATATCCCATCCCTCTTTTTGTTCTATTCATACGCTAATCTCATGATTTGATAATCCAATTTTAGTTGACAATTCGGTGAGGTTATTCTAAGGATGAATGAAGAGAACTGTATGTTTTCTGATTGTTGACATGTCAACCTTGTTCTTCGAGCTTGACATGACGTGGTTCATAAATGATAATCAGGAATCAGGGGAAGGCAATGCACGTTCCTTTTTGTACTCAGTTGAAGAACAATCGTGTCGGTCATGATGTCCGTAGCTATACAATAAAGTATTACAAGTACAAGCGAAGTGTCCGAATAACCCAAGGTAGAGGAAATGAATGTACAGCTGACGACGGTGTGCGGTTAGGCACAGCAGCACATACAGGGACAGCATAATGTTGCTGTTAAACACCCAGCCAAGCTGTGGAGCGTGTCGACCTGGGTTGGTGTACACCTCGAAGGAATATGGAAGGACTGACCATGCGCATGGAAGACAACATGAATCTGGTTCTCTACGTTTGTGTTGCTCGACGTAAACGATTTGAGGTTGAGGTTGGTATTGCGGTTGTTGTTGGTAATAATATGACCCGCCTGATTGTGCTATTGTTTCCCCCTCCCCAGTTCGTGAGCGTTTCAAGGGCGAAGCGCCTTTTATGACTGACGTTTATCACTTGTGTTTGTATAGTATACAGGACCTGGTCTTTGTACGGATGGGGCGTAGTATTGAGTCTGAGAGTTGTGGTGGTGGTGAGGCATTTTGCGGAGTATTAACGTTAAGGGGGGTGTGGTAAGAGATGAGGGAGACTTTTAAGGAGCTTGTTTTAAGTGTTTTGATGGACGATGCCAGGTGTCCGTAGTGCGCAGCGGGAGGCTGGGGGCTATGCTGGCAGCTACCCGCACTCTATTGTAGAAAGCAATTGTTGTTGTGAGCGTGTTCATGTAGTCTGTGCTTCTTCTCGACAACTAGTGATTGTTGGGTACTAAATTATTGGTGGGAACTTGTGAGTGGACGACGATCATGGGTTCGGGACTGTGGGATGTTGGGGGTTTGAGGAGATAAGATTAGATGTTTGTTCTCGAGATCAGTATCACATTACGTGAGTTCATTTTGGTCGTGGCATATCTCCCCTTTCTCCTCAGAGGAAATAGATGCGATAACAATATCGTGTGCCGCCTTGTGGGACCCTTTATGGTTTCTTCATTACATGTTTTATCTTCAGACTCCGTGTTGTTCTCGTTGGAAGAGGAAGCCTTCCAGCTACCGCAGTCGGAAGTTGTGAGACTATCGACTTAATGTCCGCTCAACTAACGAACATATGTGAGAATCTCCCTCATGCCTTCAACAATGTATCTTCCGTGATGCATTATTCGCCGTGCATCTCTATCAGTGACATTGAGAAAGGCACCAAGTTGGGTGCATTCGGGATTGAAATCAGGATGATGAACGACTCGTCATCCGGCAACATCTTCAGCTTGATCCTATTCGACGCATGAGTCAATTCATTACGACTTGATATCAGTATTCTATCAGTAAAGGGTAGCTATAGGCAGTAAATTTCAGGGTTGCCTTCCAACCACCTGTGCTACCAACGACCTAGGAATTAGTGACCCTGTTCAAGGTCACCCGCGATTGCACAGCCCCAGCCCGAAAGTCTGGACGGACAGGTGAATATGGACCTTGGGTTGGTGTAGAGGTTCCTATACCACTCGGAGAGAGTTGGGCGGATCGAGATGTTGATATGGGATGGTCCGGAACACAATGGAATGATGGAACGTGGGGCGGTATTCGATATTTCGAGATTGGTGGAAGTGCCAGCGGGACTGGGAATTGGGATTATGATGATAGAGCGAGTAGGAGGAGGAGAGTTGATGGAGCTAGTTCTATTATGAGTTGGACGGTGACGAAAGATACCAAGTCGTTGAAGAGGGAGGGGGATCAGTTGAGTATGAGTATAGAGAGGATGAAGAGGATGAGGAGTGCTAGTCCTGCTGTTTCGGATTCGTCGGGTGCGGAGTCGAGGGGTCTGTTTGTGAGACCGCAGCAGGTGCTTTATGTTGTTGATGCTGTTGAGGATCTTTAGAGGGTGATGACGCTTTTGATTTGTGTTTTCTTATGATGACCGTTTTTTTTTTGGATATGTTCTATGGGTCTTTTTTTTTTCTCACCTTGATTTTCTTCTCACGACATCGCTTTTTTCTTTTTCTTTTTTTTTTCCCTTGAGCTTGATTCATTGCTTTGTGCGCACTGCATTTCACACACTCTTTTTAGTTTTCCATCAATAATACCCTACTGATGTCAGTTTTAGACTTAGTCGTTCATTTTTACATGGGTTCATTCATTCTTTCATATGATAAACATCCAAGGGCATTCATCCCAGAAGATATCCCATCCCTCTTTTTGTTCTATTCATACGCTAATCTCATGATTTGATAATCCAATTTTAGTTGACAATTCGGTGAGGTTATTCTAAGGATGAATGAAGAGAACTGTATGTTTTCTGATTGTTGACATGT
>KQ962552.1:32087-54895 GCA_001563735.1 Leucoagaricus sp. SymC.cos
AGCGGGAGGCTGGGGGCTATGCTGGCAGCTACCCGCACTCTATTGTAGAAAGCAATTGTTGTTGTGAGCGTGTTCATGTAGTCCGTGCTTCTTCTCGACAACTGGTGATTGTTGGGTACTAAATTATTGGTGGGAACTTGTGAGTGGACGACGATCATGGGTTCGGGACTGTGGGATGTTGGGGGTTTGAGGAGATAAGATTAGATGTTTGTTCTCGAGATCAGTATCACATTACGTGAGTTCATTTTGGTCGTGGCATATCTCCCCTTTCTCCTCAGAGGAGATAGATGCGATAACAATATCGTGTGCCGCCTTGTGGGACCCTTTATGGTTTCTTCATTACATGTTTTATCTTCAGACTCCGTGTTGTTCTCGTTGGAAGAGGAAGCCTTCCAGCTACCGCAGTCGGAAGTTGTGAGACTATCGACTTAATGTCCGCTCAACTAACGAACATATGTGAGAATCTCCCTCATGCCTTCAACAATGTATCTTCCGTGATGCATTATTCGCCGTGCATCTCTATCAGTGACATTGAGAAAGGCACCAAGTTGGGTGCATTCGGGATTGAAATCAGGATGATGAACGACTCGTCATCCGGCAACATCTTCAGCTTGATCCTATTCGACGCATGAGTCAATTCATTACGACTTGATATCAGTATTCTATCAGTAAAGGGTAGCTATAGGCAGTAAATTTCAGGGTTGCCTTCCAACCACCTGTGCTACCAACGACCTAGGAATTAGTGACCCTGTTCAAGGTCACCCGCGATTGCACAGCCCCAGCCCGAAAGTCTGGACGGCGTGATTTCCGCATTTTCTCACTTCAAAGAAGAACACACGTTAATCATAGAAGGCATTTAGACAAAATGATGGCCAATGAATCTCTATTTAGAGCCGGCGAAACTCGGTCACAACAATCCATCATTTAGGGAAAGCTCAGCTCGAAGACCTCTCATGTGCTCCGTTCGGTTTTGGGACCCCCTGCGGGTAATTACTATTCGAGATGCTCATAATCCCATGATACACCAGGCGCACCGCTGTCACGAGTTGGCGAGGACAAAAATAAACTCAGCCCGATATGCAAGGAGAACCTACCCAGTTACTACCACTGTACGCCTGGCACTACCGAGGCGAGGCTGATATATGAGATAGCTTTGACTAGTGCTATCGCCCTTGACGACGCTCACAGCCTTCGATACAAAGCTCAATCGGACCGTAAGTATTTCAATATGATTCGAAAGGCACCGATGATGTTTATCGAAAACCCCTCACCGATTAATAGAGTCGACGCCCATTGATGAATGATCATCAGCCATTGTCTCCTGGCCTTATTGTTTCCACAAATGATATCGGAGAGGTGAGGAATGATATCAATCGGAGAGTTAATCTCTTTGTATAATCGAAAGCTTCCATTAATCCGCTAAGTCAGGGAGCCTAAGGAAACATGGCTGCCCATCGCATGCGGAGACTGCATGCAAGTAAGTTCACGGATACGAGTTTTTATACTAGGTGACCCTGTTCAAGGTCACCCGTGATTGCACAGCCCCAGCCCGAAAGTCTGGACGGCGTGATTTCCGCTTTTTCTCACCTCAAAGAAGAACACACGTTAATCGTAGAAGACATTTAGACAAAATGATGGCCAATGAATCTCTTTTTAGAGTCGGCAAAACTCGGTCACAGCAATCTATCATTTTGGGAAAGCTCAGCTCGAAGACCTCTCATGTGCTCCGTTCGGTTTTGGGACCCCCTGCGGGTAATTACTATTCGAGATGCTCATAATCCCATGATACACCAGGCGCACCGCTGTCACGAGTTGGCGAGGACAAAAATAAACTCAGCCCGATATGCAAGGAGAACCTACCCAGTTACTACCACTGTACGCCTGGCACTACCGAGGCGAGGCTGATATATGAGATAGCTTTGACTAGTGCTATCGCCCTTGACGACGCTCACAGCCTTCGATACAAAGCTCAATCGGACCGTAAGTATTTCAATATGATTCGAAAGGCACCGATGATGTTTATCGAAAACCCCTCACCGATTAATAGAGTCGACGCCCATTGATGAATGATCATCAGCCATTGTCTCCTGGCCTTATTGTTTCCACAAATGATATCGGAGAGGTGAGGAATGATATCAATCGGAGAGTTAATCTCTTTGTATAATCGAAAGCTTCCATTAATCCGCTAAGTCAGGGAGCCTAAGGAAACATGGCTGCCCATCGCATGCGGAGACTGCATGCAAGTAAGTTCACGGATACGAGTTTTTATACTAGTATCACAATGGGTTCTTGCAGGAATGATTAGCTGAAGGATATACAGGGTAGTGTATCTATGAATGCTGTCATTTGTACCCAATCTGTACATGATGGAAACAGAGCTTCCATGGCCCTGAGAAGACTGATGCCTGTCACTAATTTACAGAACATTGTGGGCTGGCTTTGTTGATTTTATCCAGACTCAGAAGTTCGATATTACTTGATGTAGCTCCATCGTAACATTTGTATGAGTGTTGCCCTCCTTATCCGGGAGATCAAGGCTAGAGCTCAACTCGAATACCAGACAGAATAATCGTGTTTTTATAGCCCTGTGGAGAGGAAAGATATAGTCATTTTTACTGAGTGGCCGTTTTGGATGGAGGCAGTGATATGCCCCGGTCGCATTATCCCCGAATGTATGGTGACAGAAGAAGGAAGTGAGCGCGCTGTCCATACCTTCGACTTCTCCACTAATCGGAACAGTTATAAGAATGCCACGATGACACATGAGACAAAGCCCAATCGGACCGTAAGTATTTTAATACAATTCGAAAGGCACCGATGATGCTTATCGAAAACCCCTCACCGATTAGTAGAATCGACGCCCATTGATGAATGATCATCAGCCATTGTCTCCTCGATCCATTGTTTCTACAAATGATATCGGAGAGGTGAGGAATGATATCAATCGGAGAGTTAATCTCTTATGTATAAGCGAAAGCTTCCATTAATCCGCTAAGTCAGGGAGCCTAAGGAAATATGGTTGCCCATCGCATGGGTAGACCGCATGCAAGTTCACGGATACGAGTTTTTATGCTAGTATCACAACGGGTTCTTGCAGGAATGATTAGCTGAGGGATACACAGGGTGGTGTGTCTATGAATGCTGTCATTTGTACATACCTAATCTGTACGTGATGGAAACAGAGCTTCCATGGCCCTGAGAAGATTGATGCCTGTCACTAATTTACAGAACATTGTGAGCTTGGTTTTGTTGATTTTATCCAGACTCAGAAGTTCGGTATTACTTGATGTAGCTCCGTCGTAATATTTGTATGAGAGTGTTGCCCTCCTTATCCTAGAGATCAAGGCTAGAGCTCAACTCGAATACTAGGCAGAATAATCGTGTTTTTTGAGCCCTGTGGAGAGAAAGATATAGTTATTTTTACTGAGTGGCCGTTTTGGATGGAGGCAGTGATATGCCCCGGTCGCATTATCCCCGAATGTATGGTGACAGAAGAAGGAAGTGAGCGCGCTCTTCGACTTCTCCACTAATCGGAACAGTTATAAGAATGCCACGATGACACCATGCCCCTCTCCACTGTTCTCCATCTCCCTTCATTAAACCTCCCTAGCGGGACACTTTCTGCCATGTCTAGCAGTACTGCAGAAAAGCATTTTCCCATCACTGCGGCACAGCTTTCGGGCAACTTTTGCGAGACGCTGTTTTTCGGCATGTATTTGGTGACATGCTGCTTTTGTGCTCGTACCCTCCTTGTCACTGGAGATGGTCGCGATGAACGGTGGCATCGCCTACATGAAATACGATGGATGATGGTATTTGTCGCGGTGGCTCTATTCGTGATCTGCACCTTCGACGTGGCAATCGGCTTACTGCATAACTTCCACGCGTTCGTTGAGTCTAAGAATGCTGAACAGGAGCTCTTTAACATTGCAGACTGGATCAATATTGCTCGGGTATGTCCAGATTCTACAGATTCCAAGCTGACACTAAAGTGTTCCCAGTCTGTTAACCAGGTCATCGCTATGATCCTTGGCGACTTTGTCTTGGTGGGAGCGCCAACTTCCAATTGTGTCGCAACGCCTGAGATTTCGGTAGATTTATAGATGCTGGATTGTTCACGGTCGTCGATGGCTTGTCATCAACAATTCGGTGAGGTTATTCTAAGGATGAATGAAGAGAACTGTATGTTTTCTGATTGTTGACATGTCAACCTTGTTCTTTGAGCTTGACATGACGTGGTTCATAAATGATAATCAGGAATCAGGGGAAGGCAATGCACGTTCCTTTTTGTACTCAGTTGAAGAACATTCGTGTCGGTCATGATGTCCGTAGCTATACAATAAAGTACTACAAGTACAAGCGAAGTGTCCGAATAACCCAAGGTAGAGGAAATGAATGTACAGCTGACGACGGTGTGCGGTTAGGCACAGCAGCACATACAGGGACAGCATAATGTTGCTGTTAAACACCCAGCCAAGCTGTGGAGCGTGTCGACCTGGGTTGGTGTACACCTCGAAGGAATATGGAAGGACTGACCATGCGCATGGAAGACAACATGAATCTGGTTCTCTACGTTTGTGTTGCTCGACGTAAACGATTTGAGGTTGAGGTTGGTATTGCGGTTGTTGTTGGTAATAATATGACCCGCCTGATTGTGCTATTGTTTCCCCCTCCCCAGTTCGTGAGCGTTTCAAGGGCGAAGCGCCTTTTATGACTGACGTTTATCACTTGTGTTTGTATAGTATACAGGACCTGGTCTTTGTACGGATGGGGCGTAGTATTGAGTCTGAGAGTTGTGGTGGTGGTGAGGCATTTTGCGGAGTATTAACGTTAAGGGGGGTGTGGTAAGAGATGAGGGAGACTTTTAAGGAGCTTGTTTTAAGTGTTTTGATGGACGATGCCAGGTGTCCGTAGTGCGCAGCGGGAGGCTGGGGGCTATGCTGGCAGCTACCCGCACTCTATTGTAGAAAGCAATTGTTGTTGTGAGCGTGTTCATGTAGTCCGTGCTTCTTCTCGACAACTGGTGATTGTTGGGTACTAAATTATTGGTGGGAACTTGTGAGTGGACGACGATCATGGGTTCGGGACTGTGGGATGTTGGGGGTTTGAGGAGATAAGATTAGATGTTTGTTCTCGAGATCAGTATCACATTACGTGAGTTCATTTTGGTCGTGGCATATCTCCCCTTTCTCCTCAGAGGAGATAGATGCGATAACAATATCGTGTGCCGCCTTGTGGGACCCTTTATGGTTTCTTCATTACATGTTTTATCTTCAGACTCCGTGTTGTTCTCGTTGGAGGAGGAAGCCTTCCAGCTACCGCAGTCGTAAAGTTGTGAGACTATCGACTTAATGTCCGCTCAACTAACGAACATATGTGAGAATCTCCCTCATGCCCTCAACAGTGTATCTTCCGCGATGCATTATTCGCCGTGCATCTCTATCAGTGACATTGACAAGGGCACCAAGTTGGGTGCATTTGGGATTGAAATCAAGATTATGAACGACACGTCATCCGGCAACATCTTCAGCTTGATCCTTTCGACGCATGAGTCAATTCATTACGACTTGATATCAGTATGCTATCGGTAAAGGGTAGCTATAGGTAGTAAATTTCAGGGTTGCCTTCCAACCACCTGTGCTACCAACGACCTAGGAATTGGTGACCCTGTTCAAGGTCACCCGTGATTGCACAGCCCCAGCCCGAAAGTCTGGACGGCGTGATTTCCGCTTTTTCTCACCTCAAAGAAGAACACACGTTAATCGTAGAAGACATTTAGACAAAATGATGGCCAATGAATCTCTTTTTAGAGTCGGCAAAACTCGGTCACAGCAATCTATCATTTTGGGAAAGCTCAGCTCGAAGACCTCTCATGTGCTCCGTTCGGTTTTGGGACCCCCTGCGGGTAATTACTATTCGAGATGCTCATAATCCCATGATACACCAGGCGCACCGCTGTCACGAGTTGGCGAGGACAAAAATAAACTCAGCCCGATATGCAAGGAGAACCTACCCAGTTACTACCACTGTACGCCTGGCACTACCGAGGCGAGGCTGATATATGAGATAGCTTTGACTAGTGCTATCGCCCTTGACGACGCTCACAGCCTTTGAGACAAAGCCCAATCGGACCGTAAGTATTTTAATACAATTCGAAAGGCACCGATGATGCTTATCGAAAACCCCTCACCGATTAGTAGAATCGACGCCCATTGATGAATGATCATCAGCCATTGTCTCCTCGATCCATTGTTTCTACAAATGATATCGGAGAGGTGAGGAATGATATCAATCGGAGAGTTAATCTCTTATGTATAAGCGAAAGCTTCCATTAATCCGCTAAGTCAGGGAGCCTAAGGAAATATGGTTGCCCATCGCATGGGTAGACCGCATGCAAGTTCACGGATACGAGTTTTTATGCTAGTATCACAACGGGTTCTTGCAGGAATGATTAGCTGAGGGATACACAGGGTGGTGTGTCTATGAATGCTGTCATTTGTACATACCTAATCTGTACGTGATGGAAACAGAGCTTCCATGGCCCTGAGAAGATTGATGCCTGTCACTAATTTACAGAACATTGTGAGCTTGGTTTTGTTGATTTTATCCAGACTCAGAAGTTCGGTATTACTTGATGTAGCTCCGTCGTAATATTTGTATGAGAGTGTTGCCCTCCTTATCCTAGAGATCAAGGCTAGAGCTCAACTCGAATACTAGGCAGAATAATCGTGTTTTTTGAGCCCTGTGGAGAGAAAGATATAGTTATTTTTACTGAGTGGCCGTTTTGGATGGAGGCAGTGATATGCCCCGGTCGCATTATCCCCGAATGTATGGTGACAGAAGAAGGAAGTGAGCGCGCTCTTCGACTTCTCCACTAATCGGAACAGTTATAAGAATGCCACGATGACACCATGCCCCTCTCCACTGTTCTCCATCTCCCTTCATTAAACCTCCCTAGCGGGACACTTTCTGCCATGTCTAGCAGTACTGCAGAAAAGCATTTTCCCATCACTGCGGCACAGCTTTCGGGCAACTTTTGCGAGACGCTGTTTTTCGGCATGTATTTGGTGACATGCTGCTTTTGTGCTCGTACCCTCCTTGTCACTGGAGATGGTCGCGATGAACGGTGGCATCGCCTACATGAAATACGATGGATGATGGTATTTGTCGCGGTGGCTCTATTCGTGATCTGCACCTTCGACGTGGCAATCGGCTTACTGCATAACTTCCACGCGTTCGTTGAGTCTAAGAATGCTGAACAGGAGCTCTTTAACATTGCAGACTGGATCAATATTGCTCGGGTATGTCCAGATTCTACAGATTCCAAGCTGACACTAAAGTGTTCCCAGTCTGTTAACCAGGTCATCGCTATGATCCTTGGCGACTTTGTCTTGGTGGGAGCGCCAACTTCCAATTGTGTCGCAACGCCTGAGATTTCGGTAGATTTATAGATGCTGGATTGTTCACGGTCGTCGATGGCTTGTCATCATGCCGTCCCTAATATTATATCTTGGGGGCCTCTCAATGGCAGGAAAACTCATCGAAGTCGAAGCGAACCCGTCGACTCTGAGAGCAATCTCCTTAAATTCAAGTCAGATTCGACCGTGGTGGCTCGCTTTCTTCGTTATTACAGCTGCACAGAATACTCTCACGACAAGTAAGTCTTCACTTCATTCTACGACCATTCTATGATGCTGATAGGAGTAGCCATTCTGATATGGCGTATCTGGCGCGTGGAGAGACAGAGCGAGCAATACATGATTCGAAGTGGTACAATCGCCAGCCAGCCTCGCCATCTGCGCAAGGTTATTCGGGTTATCGCAGAGTCCGGGGCCGCTTACACCATGATGGTCGTCATCACATTCGTGGTCAGCGCGACGAAAAGCAATGCATTATACCCGACATCTGACATGGTACGAGGCGGCACCTCACGCTTCATGTTTTTCACTGAAAATACTGATGTTGCTGCCTCAGACACTTCAAGCAACAGGCATTGCATTCAACGTCATTCTTGTCCGGTCTTCCGCGAGACGCGATCAGCAATTTACAGTGTTTGATCATAATGAACGAACAATGACAACCGTGGTCTCCGAGCATTACTCGGATGGGAGCGCAACGATAAGGCCAATTCATTTCCGACGCAGTGGTAGTCAGGATTTGGAGTTGGCAGTTAAATCCTTCAACGGCTCTGACAAAGACAAACGAAGCCCGCAGACTGAAATCTACCCTAGAGGTATCACGGTGACGAAGACTGTTGTTCAGTCGTAGCTTGGAAATTCTGTTTAGTTAACACTGAGCTTGTAAATGTAGTACTCTTATGGTAGCTAATCTAACGATAGCAGGATCAACTTCAAATATATCTAATGGCAGTATGTACTAGGTGCTCCCTTCTTCATTCCAGGCAGACGGTGCAAAGATACTATAGAAGGACTTCTCCGGAGACTAATATGGATCAAACGATTATGAAATGGGCTATTGTGTGTCTCTTCGACTCCTATAAAAGGTTGTGCTGTCCCAAGCTCGTCAGAGCCATTAGGAATCGCTTTCGAGGTTTCCCCAGATACCACCGGCCGCAATTCCTTCCCAGACTACCCTCCTGAACAAATGCCAAAATATGCAGGAGACCAAAACTGGTGACTCTGCGGTGTCATTGTTGATAAACTGACGGCATATAAGAGCATAACACTAGTCCCGGTCAATACAGCCGTAGCAATAAACAGCCCTTTGGGATTCGCTCCCGCATCTCTGCGAGATTCATTAGCCACTCACGCTGACGTGGAAAGGCACGTATACTGGCCTAGGACCTCTTTCTGCAATACCTTTGAACCTTTTTGAACCCCAAAAAGTGTGGGGACGAACGACAGGAATGATGTCAGCTTGTCACCGGGCTTGAGAAACTCCCGTTTGTTGGACACGCATTTCTGCTTCTTCTGCTCACCCTCAAGGTCTCGTTCGTTCCATAACACAGATGGTGTGCTCTATAGCATTGCGCTGAAACTGAAAGAGCGAGTGGGCCCAAAGAAGTCGACAGGCATTCAGTATGATACGTACCACAATGGTCTTGTCATAAATCTGTCACTAACCTATCGTTGCCGGCTTTGGCTAGGTTGCTATTCATTTGCTCGAGCCCATTCTTGATCTGTTGTGTTATCATCACAACGTTCGCCGTATCATCAGTAATCATGAGATCGTTGTCCCGTATTTTCTGGATAATGGTTTTCGACGATCACGCAACGGTACGAATGGCATTAATCAAATAGTAGGTCTCTCGTCTTCGCTACGAGCTCTTGCACTTCCTCTGAAACTCTTCGTATTTTGGATTAGGTAATGACCAGATAGAATGAGTGAAGTAGCGACATTGACAAACTTGAACAATATTGTTTCATTGCACCGAAGAGCTCACGAGAGCATTAAATTAAGAATTTGATGGCCTTTGAGCTCACAGGCGGAGCAGAGATTTCAAGTCCAGCTTGGAGGGATTCAGCTAGTTGGTTGGCATCCATAAGAGCGTGAAAAGAGGCGAACTGAGAGAGAGTTGTGGTGATGAGCAGAACCCTATAAAGTATTTAGGTACCACTGATCACTAGTCACTCGTCTTCTTTCGTTTCCGTCCCAGATTTTTATCTTTGGCGTCCCTGAATAGCTCCGCACCTTGAGCGTCTGAACATGTTTCCGCTACTTCGCATTCGCTAATGGATGGAACTGGTTTGATAGTGTTTCCTTCCCTTCGCATCCACATCAACATGCCCACGTCTGTGTGGCAAGAAGGCTCGCTAAATGCGAAGGGACCACGCTCGTCGATTGACCAGAACGCTACTACATGAAAGTACAAAGACTTAATTTATATCTTATCTTCCTTCCCACGCTCCATGCACGTGTGGCCGATCGGCAACCCACGTCCCAACCACTATACCCTTGACTTTTCTTGTATCATTCATTTTCGCATCTTTCATGTCCATCTCTTCTTTCATATTCAAGCTCTCGTCCTCGTTCTTGCCTTTAGAGAAAGAGGAGACAAAATATGGATGATAGCCCTTCACATCTATTAGTCACTTGTGTCATCTCAATCTTTCCCTTGTATTCTTCTCCTCGATTTTATGCACTTGTTCATCTTGTTTACTCCTGTTCGGTAGTGACCTGTGCATCTCGCTACAGCTCGAGTTCAGCTCCAATCTTTTTTGCTCAAGGAACTCTGAAAATGAGTCTCAAAGCGTACTGGGACACTTCAAGTCCCAGTGAATCTCATCTACACTCGAGCTCTTGAATGTACTACTTGCTGTGCGTTCCACCCCTTAGTCCACACACCTGAGTGCTCTTACCTAGCCTGTTTCTACGCCTGGAGCAGACCTTGCTTCATTGTATCTGCCATTGTCATTAGGTGGTTCAGTGTGAATAGGCGTTAGCAAGTCAGACTAATCATGTTTTTGCTCTATCATAAGTGCTTTAATAATACCCTATCATATGCATGATGGTGTAAGAGGTGTAAATTGAGAGTCAGGCCTGGCGGCGCACATATTAATGTGTATGACTTATGGACGCCATAACGGGTGTCAGAGTCTGCAGCCTTTTGTACTGTAGAAACATCACTTGAGGTGTCAAACAGAAGTCAATATTCAATATTCAGTGGCGGCGCATGCATCAGACGCGGAAGAGTGAGTGTACAACAGTGTAATGATATTAAGCAATGCACACAGTAATAATGCAAGAGTACAGTAACAGGATCAAGAACAGCAAGAAACCATAGCAACCAGAGATAACAGAAATAACAATATTTGAGAAAGCGACATGACGTCCATACCCTCCCATACAAACTCCACGTCACCGATTACTACCTCTTGGTCTTCTTCACCATCTTCTTGCTTAGATTTGCTCTACTCGACCTCCGCATCCTCGTCACATACCTCTCCCCCATGACCCTAATCATTGGAACCCTTTGGTGACTTCACCCTAGACTTTCCACCTCCATCTTGATCATCATCACTTGCTCCTTCGTCTTCCCCATCTCCTGACCTCCCTCATTCTCTAATCCCACCGACTTTTCCGTGGCATGCCGTGTCGATACTCTACTTCTCCCAGTGCTTTCAGAGGCCTTGGCTGCTGAGCTTGAAGGTTGATTCTCATAGTTATTCACGGTGCTGTCGGAGCTGCAGGACAGAGGACTTGGCAGCGTTGGGGAGGTGTAATGACTGCGGAAAAGTGGAATTATCGCAGGAGATCGGGGAGCCAGAGTGTGGGAACGACGCAGTTCGAGGTGGTGGCGAATTCCTTAGTCACATTGCCGGGGTTTAACGGGCCGAAGGTCGGGCAAGGAAGTGTAGTTAATGGTGTGGAGGTGACAAAGGTCAAAGGTGTCATCTCGGATGGAGGCGGAGTTCCGAAGGAAGGTGGGGAAGTTGACAGATGGATGCTGAACTAGACTCAGAACCTAGGAGTGAGAGGGAGTGAGTCGAATGAGACATGCGAGAGCTTAGGGCCTGTTCGGCTACAACAATTTCAACACCCTTATTTCCAATTCCTCGCCAATTTGCAATTGAAACTGTCAGGTACAGAGGCCGTGGGAGCAGAATTTGGCCAACAACGGTTTCAAAATTGTTGTTGTCGAACGGACCCTTGTAGTTCGCTATGTCTCAAAACTTTACATCCCCTCCGCTTTCATCTCGAACCGACGTCAAAGACAACGCACTCTGTTCTACTGCAATCACCACATCGCACTGCCCATCGCATGCATATCCTCTTCCTCTTCCAGTCTTGACCGGCGCCGAACTAGCTGCTCATCCTTGGGACGAAGACGAGATCTGCGTGCATAGTGTTGGCTCGTTGCGGGCCACAGGTCCACCTTACATGGCAAGCATCTTCGACGTTCGCCTTCGCCGTTGGTACAGAATCATCTCTCACCTTAACATTCCTGGCATAGAGACCCAAGATACAGATTTCGATGAATCGTACTGGCTCGATGTTCTCCGCAGCAGTGCCCATCGTGGTCGCGACGACTTTAACCAGATAACTGTTCCTGCTGCCGGCGAGCCTTTCAGCTACAGCTTGAACCCGATAGAGCATAGTGGTATTCCAATCTCTGGACTGCAATCTCCACCATCCGCACCCATACCTTCCGTTGTCTACCACGAGCTTAGAGATCGGCAATACCTCTTAGAGAAGTGCTCGTGGGGTGATTTGGAAGGAGTTGTATTCAAGCAGATCTTACAGGGCTTTGGAGAGGTCACACGCTTCCGCCGAGAGATCGCGCTGCTTCGCTGTCTGCATGAAAATGATCACTTTCTTCCTGTGCTGGCATACGTTGTGGACGAATACGATCGAATGCGAGGCTTTCTTGTTCCATATGGAGGGAGATCTCTGGATGAATTGCCAACGATTAGATGGCAGTTCTTCTTGGACGTATTGGAAGGGTTGAGAAAGATTCATTCCATTCCCGTTAATATGTTCAACACGTCGAAGGATAAAGGAGGAGGAGGAGTGGAGTGTTCTGAGTATGCTGAGCATGGGGATCTTTGTGCACGGAATGTGCTCGTGAACAACTACGGAAAGGTGCATTTGATAGATGTTGGTAGCAGGGTATGTGAATATCCAGGAGATCGGTGTGCCTTGGCGGAGATGGCGAGTGAGTTGAAGATAAAGGCAGAAACGGAAGAAGACGCAAGGAAAATTGATCAGATAATTCAGTTGCTAAAAGGAAAGGAGACATTTGTGTATATTCTTGAACAACTACGCATTTAAGAGCTGTGTCCGTATTTTTTCTCCTTGTTTAGTTTGTTCATTTTCCAAGTCCAGAACATATGGTCTTGATGGGTTGGCGGACGTTGATAAAGCCAATTACACTGCTTAAGACCGTAGAGTGTCTTTGAGCAAGGGTGCCTCAACGGAAGTTGCCGGCACCCAGCGTCCAGCTGAGCAGCAACGGCACGGAGCTTCCATTGGTCCTTGTCTTCAACCCCTCAACATCTCGCGACTCGACGGAGCTCTGCCGATTACTCTTGCTGGCTACTTTCTTATCTTTCCCAACCTCCCTCCCTGGTTCTTTAAAATTTATCGATAATTATCGTTTCAGGTACAGCCATACAGTATACCCATAATCAGCACCTTAGTTGTCACTCATTCACTTCATACCCAATAATCAATTTCTCTGTTCCTTATTCTCGGTCAGTGCTCTCTGGGCAGAAAGACACCTCATTAAACCCTCGAAGCAAGTAACCCGCCCACCCGGCGGCTCCTTGCTTCGCGGTCCGGTGCGCTAACGCGCCCCTCCAGCCCAACTTCTAGAGGTATCTTTCCATTCCCTAGTACAGTGCTGACGAAGCTGGATGACAAGCAAATAGACTTTTTACTAATAGAACTAGGAGCAGGATAGATTGCCTGACGAATCTGCTTAGGACACGTGTTTCCCGACCACAACCATGACCGAGCAAGGCAAACAATCCAATACCGACGACATCTACCCTAATCCCGCAGCCCCAGACGCAATCCCTCCTCCATGGTACCGCCCCCCTTCTGGCGTCACAAAGGGTCGACCGCATTTGCGCAACTGCATCAAGGCTGGTCTCATAATTTCCAACGAGGAGGGGCGTCGCTGGTTTGAGCAGCGGTTTGGAGTCAGACTTGCTGACCATCATCGGCAAGACTGTAACGTGCCTCTCCGCCTTAACGGTCTGGTCCAGGAAGCTGGTATCGCTGTAGGGTGTAGCTTTGCTCCACGAAGACAGGAGTCAGGTGTGAGTGACTTTCTGGTCATCACGCAGACGCAGTATGGACAGTGGATGAATGACGGCCCGGACAACTACGAAGAAGTGTTTCAAGAAGAACTGAAACCTCATCCATCTGTGCACGAAGATAAAGTAAAGGATCGGTTGGAAAATGAGCTGGGTTCGTGGGCGCCTTCTTCCACATCTTGTATGGTTACTGATTCCTCTTTGTAGGTATCAAGACATCTGGGTTTAAAAGCTATTTCGCGTAGTTATTAATTTCAATGATTTGAACACAACAACATGACATACTACATTCATTACACTACTACCAGGGAAAGGCTGGGAAAAATTAATGAAAATGAGACAATCAGGCTAAGTGCGTTCACGATCTCCCTATCCGCATTCCAAACGTTTCGCATATCCCGGGACGTGCTCCGCTTTCGATGCTGCATTATCATTCGAGCAAAGCTCATGCCGTATTCACAACGTCACCCGGCTAGACCAGTTTAGACAACGAGAGTGGCGAAAAAATCTATCCTCGTTCCACTAAAAACGGGTCCTTTCATTGCAAGCAGGTTTTTCCCTCGGGTCGAGGATTTCAAATATGAACGTGGAATTTCAACAACCCGAGATGTCGTCTTCCGAAAATGGCTTGATCTCAAGATGTTGATCCTTCCACTTGAACCACCACCACCTCGCTCCTCTCTCCCGTCCCGCCCTATGCCTCGAGAACCTTATAGTAAGTAATTGTTATTTGTGTCCTCACTTTTCAACCATTTATACACCTGTTTTTCAGGGTTCCGCGAGGCGATCGAACACGAACGAAGCTGTCACGATGTCGTGAACCCCCTCTCTTCCGTCTTAATGGCTGTGGGCCGACATCCGACGACGTTTGGGATGGAGGTTGGATCGGTGGGGCAGTTGGAATGAACGGAACCCCTACAGTATAGGAGAACTGCCAGGTGTGTTGTGAAACGAGTCAACGCATTCATTTCACTTCGTCCTTAATCCCCCTCCCCATACTTATCAATTGTGCCCAGGTCAACGCCGAGGTGCCTCGTCGAAGCTACCCTCATCGCCCCATAACACACAGATCAAGTCCTGCCATTATTCCTCGCCTACGCCGCCTCATCCGCTTGAGGTGGCTGCTTCCGTTCGATGAGCACCACCGCCACCTCTGACGACATTGTTCGAGTAGCCGCTTGTGCTGCTCGTACGCATGACAAGCACTGCCGGCAGCTCGTTTTTGGGCCAACATCCATGCAACGAGGGCAACCACCACCCACACCTGGTCCTGGTCGCAACTCCTCAACAGTGCCCCCATTTCCCACTGCCTGAGTGCTCACCGCCACGGCACCTTGTCGACGGTGCCCTTACCCTCTGCTGCCACCAGTCGCCTATACTATCAAACGGCGTTGACTTCGACCTCCATGCGACCCAATTCAGATGATGACAAGCGTCGGCGCCGCCCCTTCCTTTCAACGGGAGTCCCGCCCACTTTCCTCAAATGGGCATCTCCGCCGCCGCCTCCCGTCAACTTCACGTAGCCGCAGTGCTGCGTTTATGCTGAGCTCCTGACCACCTCCTTTGGCCGCCACCACGAATGAGGGCCCGCCACCTCACGTAGCATGATCCCGTGGCACCTCCCCGAGGGTGCGACACCAGAACCGCCCTATCCGCAAGACAACCCAAGGCCGCCGCCTCTACCCTTCGATGTACGATAACGATGTCGGCAAGTATCGTACTCATCATAGGTGTCGTGGCACCAGCTTGACATCGAGGCAGAACGAACGTGGCCACCCAACTCACAGCACCTCGCCATCTTTACTGAAGAGTTGATCGGTTGTGATGCTGTCAACGTGAGTGACGGCCTGACTTATTCTCCGAAGTATGTTCACGAAATTTTCCATATCCATAGTGGGGAAACTGGGTTCCACATCCATTGACCTTAGCAGATGCAGAAAGAGCTCGTAAAAACTAGTAGATTTAAGTAGATAAGTACATCTGATATTGTAAACCACTAATCTAGTTTAATCGAATCAAGCATGGCGAGGGCATTATACTGAAGTCCGATACCGGTTGTGTGGGGTAATGTTGACGCTAAATGATAAGATTCGTGAGGAAATTGTCAATAGTAATGGACATAGGACTTACGTGACCGGTGAATAAATCTTGGAACTGCAAAGAATTGAGCATGTCAGCCACCAGTCGACAAAAGATTACAAAGACTTACAGCCATCGCACCAAGGACTACGGAAAGAACTGCACCAACAACGTGCGGAAGTGTCAACCGTGTAGATACTAGACAGTAGTTGAAGCGCGGGTAAGTGAGGTTGCGTTGGCTACGTAGATTGTGGTTTAGGGGGGCATTCAGCCATTTCGACGGAGGAAGAGACGTGGGAATGTGAGGTTGTATTGACAGCGGTCACAGAGGCGAAGGTGTCGAGGCTGCAGCAACTGTGTTGGCCGCAGTGGAGGAGGTAGACGTAAAGTGCCACATGACAATCGCAGGATCGTCGCTGCTAATAAAACAGTGAATAACGAGGCTAACAAGTCCAGCAGTCCGAAACTCACCAGTCATCCCAGGTTTATTTGACAATGGCTTACGATTGACGATGTTCGCGTGGGAGACATAGGACACTGTTCCAAACTGCGTGATAAAGGCTCACTGCCAGATATGATTTGGCATCGCATAGACCGAGTAGTGACACGTACCGTAACATTTGGCTTCCGCCCAATGTTATGGAATCGGTACATTTCTAGGCAAGTCAGATCGTAGGTGATATTCGAAGGTATACTGCTAGAGGTTCCATACCTTTGCGGTCCAGGAGACGAGCACCAAGCAAGGGTGCCAGTGGTGGTCGAAAGTGAAGGACGAGGAAGTTTGCGGTCATGTGCTATTTGAACCTGTCTAAATGTCTCACAACTGCTCCTTTTTGCTTCCGCCACCCCACATCCCAACCAGACTGACCTGTTACCCTCCTCTATATTCAATGGCAGCAATCCAACCGCTACTAGACCAACCCGATGACCAACTCCCTGTTCTGCTGGCTGAGGTTGCCACCCGGGTGGCACGTATCCCAAATATTGCCCCTGGCCCAAATGCCGTTACTGCTGAGGAGCTACAGGTATGTCCCACTGACTTCTCCATCTGGGATCTGAACTTAGGATGTATTGAAATTTGGCAGGCTGCACTCCAAGCCTCATCTGCTGTCATACTTGAAGCAGTACATGCGAGCGAGGCGCGTGTCATGGCTAAAATCAATGAGGAGTATGTTTCCCACTATTTGCTTTATGATTGGCACTTAATTTCTCTTAGGTCTTCCCTCCTGATGCTACGCCTTCACAACTCAAAGTGCCCATATAATACTCAGCTTAGATACCCAGCTGGGATCGACAGCCAATACTTCCCACAAAACAAGATCGAGCTCTACCAGATCAGAGGTAAGCCCCTTACTTAAATTCTTTCACCCTATAACCTACTTTGCAGGTCCTGCTTGTATACAAATGGCGGAGGCCCTTGGGATGCAACCGTTTCCCAATAACATGAACGTCGAAAGCCGCCGGGAAAAAATCATAGAGTACCTCGGTGCAATCTAGATAGAAAAGGACGAAAAGATTATGAATCAAGTAGTTGTCAACCAGTGTAAATAAATAGGAACATCGGGTAAGTAAGTGAATTGGAGTGAAGGAGAACTAGAGGTGGCGGCAACATGTAATCATAGTTAATGCGACTTGAAGGAGGAATAGAGCCCATGAAATTTTATTCATCTGTCTTTGAAAACGAGCATGAGGTACGAAAAGGGTGCCTTCGAAGAGGAAGAGGTCCCAAACTCCGTTCAGATATTCGGAAGGCAGAGTACACACAAAAAGTGACGAGAACCTATAGCAATCAGACGTAAGTTAATGAACAGTAAGATTAGAAAATAAAAACATACCATGGTTGACATATCGAAGACGGCAAGATACCCATATTAACTCGAAGCTTCCTAGCCACCACACCATCATTACTCTCCAATGCGCGGCTGAAAAGTGCTGAATCAACTTCCATCTGGGTCGTCGTCGAGGAGAAGTATGGAAGCATGGTCGGATACGACTGCAAAGAAACAAGAAAGACGGCAGATCATCAGAACCCCACCAATAAATAAAACGAACACGACGTACCCATGGTATACTGCACATCTGACACCATACTCAAGTACACGTCGAGCAACAATAGCACCGAGCTATGCGTACCCTGTAAATGCGGCTGGACTTGGAAACGTACCCTGATATCCCACTCCCTCTCTGCAGACGACGGCACCTTGACCCTTACACAGAGCTGCGCATACACCCCAGGCATGCAGCGCGCCTTGCTGTCGACAAGGTGTGACCATACAAGGTAGCACGGGGGATGGTACACCGTCGATGATGAGCTTCTTGACCTTTTTCTTTTTGCGCGCTTGGGAGGTGGGGGACAAAGGTGGTTTGAGGTATCCAGCTGCCAGACTCGGCGGTTGGATGGATAGGCGGCCTCCACCTGATGAGATGGATATAGCGGGGCTTTCAGGACGTAGATACGAGCTGGTATCTCGTCTTAGATCAAGCGAGTTCTCTCGACCCAGTACTACAGCGGAGAATGCGGCTCTGCGTCAAATTCATTCTGCTTCCCGTTCTGCTTTCGACGGAGGTTGGGCAAGGAGAGCTTCGAGCACAGGGAATTCCAGCGAGCGACCATGTGAGGCGGCGGCGAAACGAGCTGGGAGCGGACATTATGAATGGAGGCAGCACCCACATCTCAGGGATGAGGCGATGATGGGTCAGTGCGTGAAGTGGCTTGCAAAGAGGGAGTGCAGCTAGGAGTGAGAGTGGAGTTGGTTGGAGGAGTGTCGGACAGTGGTTGGAGGCAGCATGGTGCGTGAGATGAGTACGAGTTGAGAAGATGCATTGTTGAGTGCTGACCGCGACGATGGTTGGCGTAATTGATGGGTGGGCCGGGAGCCCAATAAACCTAACCCCAGCGAAGGAGGGTTTTTTGAGGGGTTTCAGGGGATGCAGGCAGTGATACCACGACAAACGATTTTGCGAGAAGGCTGCTCGGTAATTTGAGGACGGGTGACAAACTATCAGGCTGTAAACTGCTGTGAGAAAGGGAAAAACGCGATGCGGAGGGGCGAAGAGCCTACGAGTGACTTTGGAGTGGTTAAATTCGTCGCCGAGTTAGGCGTCAAAGATGGAGAGGAGCTCGACGTATCAATGAGCACCTGAATCCCCATGCAGATAGTTCGGAAACTTCTCGACTGAACGATTCAATGTGTTAAAATAGTAGGATGAAATAAGGAAAAATGGACATAAAAACGCACCCTCATTGAGGCACAGGTATTACAGCCATGGTAGTATTGAATCTGGAGAAACTCCTCGAATGCAGTCGGAGACCTGGCACTTTCGAGAAAAGGTTTCCCCTCGGAATGGCACCTCCGGTAGGTTTAAGCGGCACCTGTGCTGTAGCTGTAGCTGCAGTCGCACCCTGCCCAGCTCCAGCTCCAGTTCCGCCAGAACCCACGGGCCACACCTACAGCCGCTGCCGCACCGGAGGCAGCACCTATACCCGCACCAGCCCCACCCTTATCAACCACCGCACCCGCAACTGACGAACCCTCACCACCACTAGTTCTAGTTACAGCACCAGCACCGATACCAACACCACCTCCAGGATCCAACGACATACTATGTGGCGGCTGGCGCCTCGCCATCATCCGCACTCTGGGCGGCGAAACCAGCATACCCCCTTCTTGCTTTCTGAGAAGAACCTCCAGCTCCAGGAAGCGGAGCTCTAGCAGCCAGCACCGGAGGTGGGTCCACACTGCAGATAATCGGAGAAGGCCCAACGGCCACTCCCGAATCCACTCGGTGCGCCTGTAAATCGTTGAGCCATTTAGGGACAGTTGGATGGGCTGCCGTTGACCTGGGGCAGAAGGGTCTGGAGAGGGAGCCTGGCAGATGACACCATGTATGGCGGGACGGATCTGAGGATGGGGTAGGGGGAGTGGTGTTGTTGTTGGAGAGGCGGCTGCCGAAGAGGCAGCTGGTTTGGCCCTTGAGGCTGCAGCTGCCGTTGTTGAGACGTTGAGGTACAAGTTGATGCCCTACGCGGCTGCTGAGCTAGTCTCTCCTAAACTGCAGATGTAAGAGTGCAATTCGGGTGGGTATGCGTTCATGATGTCAAAGAGTTGACCTTAGGTCTTAGTGGGAACTCTCTTTACGGGGAGACAAACGAATATGTTACATTGTCATTTCGGTACGACGACGCAATCATTGGTTAGTACACGTGACACACGTCGTTACTCGATAAAAGATATTTTTGATGAACCAATACATATACTCTCCGTCTGCTCTGATTTGACATCATCAAAGCAGTGATCTACGCTGTCAATCTCATGGTATTCGACCGCGGAACCAACGCTCTCGTATGCAGCTACGACATCGAGCCATTGTTGATATGGAACTCTGGTGTCTTTGTTTCCTTTTTTATTTTATTTTATTTTATTTTATTTTATTTTAAAGGTGTCTTTGATGATGTTGGAGGGAGCGCTTTGACTTTGCTGGCTCGAACGTTTTGTGCTATGCTGTATGAAATTGGGTCTACGCCTGTCCCTTCGAGGAGTAGCTGAACTAGGATTGCCCTGTTTTCATCGCGAGTATCATTGTACCGTGACCGGTGGGACACCTTCGCTCACTCCTGAACCATATAATGGTAGAACATGCTACGTTTTCCAGTCGCCTGTGCCCAACTCGTCTTCTCAGAATTCGGATCAACAAACGTCGCCATCTCTGAATGCTCGATTATGCGGTCGAGGTTTGCGACTGGTCTGTGCTTAGTGGACCAGAACGGATCCAAGAGATTTGTGATGGGATATACCGCAACGATTCCTGTGATGCCTTTCGGCGGCTCGACTCCACTGGCTTCAAATTCAATGTCCGTTCCCACTAACAACACTAACCATCCACTGAATAAACTTCCGCTTACGACTAGATGGGATGAATCGACTCTGCTGCCAGTTGCTTCTGCGAATTTGTCTGACTGGATGATTGTCTGACTGGATGAAATCAATTGTGGCTTTGCAGTCTGCTAGAATGCCGGGAAGTCTTGTTTGTGGTGCGAGGCGATAATCGACAGAGACGACGCAGAGACCGTGTTTTGCTGGTGCATAACAGGTGTGAGGCGCTGCGGCTGGGGAACGTAGTTTCAAATGCTGGTTGACGAGAAAATTTGGCGAGTGGTTTACCTTTATCTGCTTCAATTCTTGGGACTTCACTTTAATCTTACCTCATAACAGCGCTCACCCTCATGGAGAGCATCAGCAAATGCAGCACTAGCGACAATGGTGGCGATAAAATAACCGAGGTACCCAGTCATACCGATTCGAAGATTTAATTTAACTGGACGAACTGGAGCCAGCTGTGTCACCTTTTATAAGATTTCCTGTTTATTATTTTTGTTCTTATCTGGCAAGAAACGTAATAGGAAGAATGTTGAACTATTTGTGTCCTCTTCTGCGCGACGAACGTGGGCAAGGACCTCAAGTAAAGGTCATGAGGTCAGTTCCTGGTATGTCGGTCTGTGGATGCTATGTGACCGTATCAAAGATGGTTGGGATATTACTTATCAAATCCACGAGCCGCCCCCAGCCAGGCATTGGCAACCTCGCCAGGCTCTCTGGCGGGCGTAAAATGCCAGCAACTGTACCATGTTATTAAAGCCTGGAGTGCCAGGGGCCGGGAACGGAGATGGTCTCTGACCCCTGCTAATGAAGTTACTTAGGAAGACCTTGGGCAACTGATCCCAAAATCTGAAGGAATGCTGACGGCCTTTGTTGCTTCGGAGATGATTCACCGGATGCACAATTAATTATACTGACGAGTAGTTGTAAATAGGTATGCTCGTGGGATGAACAAGAAACTCAGAAGTCAGGAGAAGAACGATGAGAACGGAATGATAAAAATAAAATGGTCATAAAATGCCGAAGAACAGTGAGTTCGAGCGCTCATACCGTACCTTAGTTTTGATGTATTAAGGCTGTCGCACCCGTGAGTCCGAGGCAAGTGTTTGGTTCTCCTTCTAAAATACTATGGTGTACGAGGCCTAATCACCACTAACTTTGGGCAATGGCCAAATTAGCGGCCAAATTTTTCAAAAATTGAAGTGCCTCTGAGCAACTTTATAATTGTCCAGGACAGACTTAAAATTACTCTCAAAGTCTTTTTCTGGTGTTAATTGGAATTTTGTCCAAATCGAGTGGGGTACATCGCCCAACATATCAACAATGCAAGTAGATATAGAGATTAACTCTGGGATGACTTTCAATCCATCAATGATGCAAGTAGGTATGGAGATTAAGCGTAATACGAATTCCTCCGCATAGAGAAAGAGTTTGGTTTACCTCCCATTTCAATTGTTAATTAGTCCCGTTCAACTCTTAAATCATTCGAAACTTCTTTACGGACACGCCCTCTTGTCCACTCGAGTAAGTACTGCAGTGCAGGATGACAATTCCCTTGACATCTTGATATAATTGGAATACAAAATGTACCCCCAACGCATGGACGCATTTCTTACACACGCGGGCTAGTAATTATATTCCTTCTTTCCTTCTTGGTTGATTGACAAATAGTCCGATCGCATGATGAGTTGAACATAAAATTGCTTCAACTGTTATAAATATAACAAGTGTATACGTTACATGAGATTCCTGATGTTCAACTTGATGCCACGTCCTAGGTTCACTTGGATCGGGGTCATTAATAGCAGATCTAATTCGGACAGAGCTTTCGGACTCTATAAATTTCATCCAGAACGACCTAGAACTGGTTGAGATAACTAACAAAGCGAGGGCAACAACGGCATTTATGACGATATCCAGAAGGAGAGCATGGGGATCCCTGGCCGATGGAAGTTCTGCCAGCCGATGAGTCTGGGTAGGGCCATGCTTGGCGGGGCAGTAACAAAGCGGCATCGTCAACGGTTCGACTCCGAATCTGGTTCTGAGCAGTCGCAGCTCTAAGGCACAATTACAGAGAAAAGGGGAAAGAGGCAAGGTCCGATAGAAAATGTATAAATACCTGTCCCTCTGG
>KQ962553.1:19596-42065 GCA_001563735.1 Leucoagaricus sp. SymC.cos
GGCGGTGACATATGAAGTATGAATAAAATCATAAAAGGCAGGTGTAATATAAAAGAAAATGTGAAGGTGGAACAGAAACCATCAGTATTGAACAGAAAGATATAGAAAGGAATAAGAACTAATAATCGACAGGAATAAAAGGTGATTGGAATTGAAAGGGAGATAGGCGGAAGTGTGCAGGATTATTTAGAAGCAAATAATACACAAGGAAATGATAAGATATAAAGCAGTAGGAATAGAAATGGAATAATTCAGAAACAGTCAGTATTAGTTGGGTTTGTCCAGAAATGTACGAGTTGTAACACCTAGACAGAGAAAAAACTCTAGAAAAGGACATTGAGATTCTTAAAAATCACAGCTAAGTATAACCTCTACTTCAAATAGTCCAAATGCAAATTTGGAGTATTAAAAGTACCTATTTTAGGAGTGAAAGTGGGAAATAGAAAGGTGAAAATAAAACAGCAAAAGATCAAAGCTATTAGAAACTAGAGCACTCCCTCTAACATCAAAGAAGTAGAGAGTTTCTTAGGCTTTGTCAACTTCTACAGGCAATTTATTAAAGACTTTAGCTATATTGCAAGACTACTCAATACACTCAAAGGGAAAACAGAATGGAAATAGAGAAACAATGAACAGCTAGCATTCAATACTCTGAAATAGCAAATTATTGAAGAACCAGTATTAATCCTCTCTCAACCAGATGGCAAATTCCAAGTAGAAACAGATGCATTGAAATATATGATAGATGCCATCTTGTCTCAAGAACAGAATAGTAAATAGCATCTAGTAGCATTCATATCATGTACAATAAGCCCAGCTAAGTACAATTATGAAATCTATGACAAAGAACTCCTTGCTATCATAGAAGCACTATGAGTTTAGAAGTAATACCTTCTGGATGTGAGAGAAATGTTTGAGGTTTGGACAGACTACAAAAACCTGAAATATTTTAGGGAACTACAAAAACTCAACAGCAGATAAATGCAATAGTATCTCAAGCAACAGGACTATGACTTCATAATTTGGCATGTACCTGGTAAAACCAACACCAAAGCTGACATTCTCTCTTACTGTGATAAACCTAACTGGGAAGGGGAAGACAAAACAGTCACACTTTTGAAGCATTTTGTATGAAGAATAACTGACAAAGAAGAGACCACTTCCCCTATCATTCTACTCTGAAAAATATATTTCAAGGTCCTTGTCAGCACAGATATTGAACAACAAATCCAGAATTGTAGAATCTGAGAAACTGAGGTACTTAGGGACTTGAGAACTCTTCTGAGGAGTTTACAGAATATGATAGTATTATTTACTGCTATAAGAGGATTTATGTCCCACTAAGAGATGACCTATGGTCCAGAATTATGTAGAAATTTTATAATATACCAGATATAGAATATCCAGGCCAACATCAGACACTGGAGGTTCTATCAAGAGACTTCTGGTAGCCTAGTATATAGTGAGATATAAAGAGATTTGTAGGAGGGTGCAATATTTGTCAAAGGACCCAAATCTATTGTGAATGAAAGACAGCTTCACTATACCCCCTACCAGTGTCAACACATCCCTGGAAAGAGATCTCAGTAGATTTAATTGGCCTTTTACCACCATCTAATAGATACAATGCTATTCTTGTTATTGTGGACTATTTTACCAAGATAATATGGGTGATATCCACTATCACTTCCTTAACAGCAGAATAACTTACTATGCTATATCAAGACCAGATCTGAAAACTACATGGCTTGCCAAAGAAGATCATTAGTAATTAAAGACCACAGTTCACATCAAAGTTTATAAAAGGTCTATATAAAGCTCTCAGGATTAAATAGGCCCTGTTAACTGTATATCATCTACAAACTGATAGACAGACAGAATGGATCAATCAAGAAGTCAAAAACTTCTTATGGAAGTATGTGTTCTATAACCAGAATAATTGGACATCATAGCTTGTGGCAGCAGAATTCTACTATAATGACAAGCAACACTCAGCAATACACTACTCTTCATTTTATCTGAACTATGGAAGACATCTATGAAAAGGGATCACAACAGCATTATCACCAATACTGGTGGTGAAAGACTTTGTGGCTGGTCTAACCAAGGTATGAGAAGTTGTAGCAGACAGCATAGAATAAAACTGGAAGAGCATAGTGGTCACATATGACAAAAAGTGAAAGGGAGCCCAGCACTACCAAGTTGGGGACAGTATATAGTTAGAAGCATCCAATATCATAACAAATTGACTCAGCAAGAAGCTTGACTATCAGCAATATAACCTCTTCCTAGTATCAGAAGTAATTGGAAATAGGGCCTATTGACTCAAGCTACTACCTCAGTAGATTATTCACAATATTTTCAATGAGGCACTCCTATTACTGATGAGAAAACCCAAGTTTCTGGTCCAATAGAAGCCTCTACCTCTACTACCAGACTTTGTTAATACTGAGAAGGAGTGAAAAATCAAGGAAATCTATAGATACTAGAAATAGGGTAGAAGGGTCTAGTATCTTGTTCACTGAAAGGGCTATAATGATGAGGAAGATCAGTGGTTACCTAGGTCCCACCTGTCAAATATGGAGGAGGCAATCTAAGAATATTATGATAGATTCTCAGAGTAAACCTAATTGGGAAAGAGAGTGAAATCCAAAAATTAGATAAAAGCCTCAATAGAACCACAGACCCAGTCAACACAAATCTGGCTATCACTTTAGTACTAGTCACCCCTCATCAAGTTTACATTGCTATCTTCTCAGCTGCTACTGTTACCCTCATCATCATTATCATTGCCTCTATTGTGACTGCCAAATATGACTACTCTAATAATTGCAATGTTATTTATCAAGCCCTATCCAACTGCAACCAATCTCTCATTGATCTTCAGAAAACCTAAAAACCCCTTGCTTATACAGGTCTGCTCCTTTTTGGAGTGGCCACTGCATCATATGGTCTATACAGTAGGTATGCCACAGACCTTGCTATTCAGAAGTTGGTGGGGGTTTGTCTCTTTACTACTCTTAATTATCTTTATACAGCTAAGGCTTAGGCCTGTCACAATGAGTGGACTAGGCAGTTCACTAGTACAAGCTTCTCTGGGAGAGATTTTTTGCACTTCACTAATAAGGGGGGCAAGTGCATAATATCTACCTACCTCTCTGAGGATATATGGCTTAAGCATTTACATAATTCCCTACTTTGTACCTATGTGTGCAGAGCAGTTCTTAATCATGCATCTATCAAGGAGTTTAGATACTAGTTTAACCTCTCTGCTGATCATTCTTGCTCTTGTGGATTTATCCAACAGTAGACCAGTAAACACATTCTTACTGAGTGTTCTGACTTTGGTGACCCATGGTGCTTTTCTAAGTGTTAAAAGAAGCTATTGTATTTTTACAAGGAGAACTCTAGAGCTTTCTCCTTTATACATCTCCCTGCAAGATAATAATGGTGTGACTACTCTTTGGCAGTCACTGGGTTTTCTGAAAGTCTTAGAGCTCTTAGAAGGTCTGGCATTGGCAGCTGATAGAGGCTGTGCTAGCTTGGCTTAAGTACTCTGATAACATCAGTGATATTCTGGAAGATGAGGGCATATTATCTGCTTCTCTATCTACCTCTGAGTATAGGAAGGGCTTATCTTATAGTACAGGCTACCATGTTCAGCTGAGCTATAGAGAATGTCTTTTGAGGTTTTTTGTAGATTACTGTAGATACTCTATGTATTTATGACTAGACTGCTATCATGCACCAGTATACAAATTTATGAATTTTTCTTTTTAAAAAAAAACCTCTTATCTACTATACTCCAAACAGCCAAGTGAACTTTAGCCAAAGTCCAACCCCTAACCTTTAAACTAACTAGGAAAATAGCTACATCAGATATAGGATACATAGACCTAGAAGAGGTAGAACTATAGAACTAGGTTCTACAAGACTTCCTATACCTCTATAATGACCTTACCCACTCCATCAATGCACTTGCTGTTCTAGAAAAACAGCTCCAGTCTTTTATTAACTCTGTCCATAACCTCACCATAATTCTAGCAAATTTAGAAGGAAATACTATTAAATTGTGTGTTGGAGATTATTGTGGATCAGATGCCTAAGACTTTATTGAATGCATTATGGCTACTCTCTGTTATATCAGAACCACATGTCTTATGCTCAAAGCCCATTTTCTATAATGCATCCTTACAGAATGACTCCATGAGTGTAATGGCATCAGAGAACAATTTATTGTGAACTATATCACTGAAGTCACCTAGTCCTATGCCTACACTGACCTATATTCTGTCCCACTTTCTACTGGAAAACATATTCCTCTTGCCCCTGCTATAACTGAAGATCCCACCAAGGAATTAAACAAAGAACAAGACATCAAAATAGATGACTACAACTCAAATAACACTCCTACAGAGGGACTACTCAGACCTATGGCCATAGAGAATACACACACCCTCTACAAGTTTCTCCAGAAGCATGATGCAGACACTCTTAAGATATTCAGTCCTACTTACTTCATTGCTCCTAACAAGTTCTACACAATATGAAAATATAGTGAAAGTAACAATGAATATTGGGCACAAGTCATCGATAAATTCCTACAATATTATGCTAACTTCCAGGCCCACTTTGACATCTATCACATTGTTATTTATAAAGGAGGTCTCAATAATGCACCCTTCTCCATTGGCCATGACAAATATCACACTCAGTTTGTGATAGCAAGAGTCAAGAAAGATCTTGCAAGATTTCTTGTTAAAGGATAGAAATAATCTATCAATATCTCTTCCCACTGTACATGCACCCATCTACAAAAGGTACCTCTTCCATCAATAAGGACTACCATTACTTCTGTCAGATATCTCTTTCATCATTATATTCATACTTTAGAAGGACCTTTATATTAGTCACTTATTCATGAGGACATGAACTCTGAGGAGAAGGTGATGTTATGACTCTGGGTAGTTTACTCTAGATAGTTTCTGAGCTGTAGTAGGCTGTAGTGTTTATTTTCTGTTTACCTGGTATTACTCTGTATTCCCTATTTCTGTTCATTTGGTGTTACTCTGTATTTCTAGTATAAGTACCTTAGGTAGAGTGCTGTACTCTTTACACTTTACCAATTGTACTTTTCTCTTAATCACCCTTAAGCCTTTGCCAATGTTGCAACCTGAGTTAGCTCTTAAAGTCATAACACTATTGCTCTTATTATCATCATTACTACTACTATCATTACCACTGAACACAATCACTCTGTTGATTGCAACATTATCTACCCAAATGTCTTTTCCAACTACTCCAGCTCTTTCCTTGATCTTGAAGAAATTAGAATTCCCTCTATCTACTATACTTCAAGCAGTCAAATATTCTATAGCCAAAGTCTGATCTCTAGCTTTTAAATCTACAGAAGGAGCTGCTACATCTAAAATAGGATGTGTAAATTTAAATATGATAGAGTCATACAATCAAGTCTTGCAAGACTATCTGTACCTCTACAATGACCTTATTTTCACTATCAACTCTCTTGCTATTCTGAAAGAATAGCTGAAGCTTTTTACTAATTCTACTCATAGTATTGCCACTATTCTCACAGACTTGAAAGAAAACACCATCAAGTTATGTACAGAAGATCACTGAGGAGCTAGTGCTTAAGACTTCATAGAAAGGATCATTGACACACTATGCTACATTAGAACCACTAAGTCCTAAAGACTCATTCTCTCTAGTGCATCCTTGCCCAACACTTCTATAGATATAATGATATTGAGAAATAGTTTATTGTTGACTATATTGTCTAAGTCACTCAGTCCTATACTTGCACTAATCTCTACTCTGTTTCTCTACCTACTAGTAAATATACTTCTTTTGTTCCTAAAACTGTACAGATATATAAAAAACCTACCAAAGAGCTTGCTGAGACCAAGGATATCAAGATAGATAATTATAATTTCAATAATGTCCCTACTAAGGGTATACTAGGATCTGCAGTAACTAAAGATATCTAGTTCCTATATATCTTTCTCCAGAAACATAATACTGACACTCTCAAAATCACTGCATCCATCTACTTCATCACTCTAAACTACTTCTATATGCTATACAAACATAGAGAAAGCAATAATGACTACTAGGCTAATATAATTACTAAATTTCTCAATCAGTATGCTAATTTCCAAGCATACTATTACACTTAACATATTATTATCTACAAAAAGAGCTTTGATAATACTTCTTTCTTTATTAGTTGTGACAAGCTCTGTACTCAATTTGCAATTACCCAAGTCAAGAAGGATTTCACAAGATTTATTATCAAGGAATAGAAGTTCCATCAATACTTTTTCTTGTTGTATATACAGAGTCCACAAGAAGTATCTCTTCTATCACTAAGAACTACTATTACTCTTGTCAAATATCTTTTCTATCATTATATTCTACTATAACAAGAACCTCTATACCAGTTACCTATTTATGAGGATATGAACTCTGAGGAAGAGGAGATGTTATGACTCTAGGTAGATTACTCTAGATAGGACTCATGAACTATAGTAAACTGTGTTATCCATTTTCTCCTTACTCTGTACTACTTTGTGTAGTTACTTTGTACTTACTCTGTATTATCCTGTTCTCTTAGTATAAGTATCTTAGGTAGAAGCTTGTATTTCTTACACTTTACCAATTATACTTTTCTCTTATTTGCCCTCAAGTCTTTGTCTCTATTACAACCCAAGTTTGCTCTTAAGGTTGTAACAATATTAGCTATATTTAAAGAGTTTAAAGCACTTATTAGATTGTAGAGTAGTCAAAAGAAGAAGCAACTCTATATAGATTACAAAGAAAAATTTTTGTCTTTAGAATTTATGTTATTTTTAAAATTACATAGTATTATTTACAAGATATCTGTATCTCACATATACTAACAGAATAGACATACCAAAGAGCTTAATCAAATAATTACTATTAAAATACAAGTTATATACTAGATGCCTACTTTGCTAAATTCTTTTGAGAACTCATAGTAAGTGTTGTTATCTATATCTATAACAAAACTTTAGCTTGACATCTTGATTAGAAAACTCTAGTTGAAATCACATCTGAGTAAAAGCCTGATGTCAGTTATTAGAAAGTATTTAGCTATAAAATGTATGCCTTTATCTCAAAGAAACTTTGTGCTAAGAAGTTGAGTCTACATTCTAAGCTAATAACTTTCCTTAGATATGAGCCTTACTTGAAAGCTTATCACTTTCTAAGATATACTCATAATAATTTGATCTTTATATTACTTACTATTACTTTTAATAAAGAGTAATTTCTTTATTATACTGGTAAATCTCATTGAGATTTAAAAGATACTTTATCTATTTCTTCATCTATTTTGAGTATATTTTTAGATAATATCAATTTTTTTTAAAATCTACTTTCTAATTTAAAAGATCTTCTACTGAGTTTGAGCAATACTTTAAGCAACATACAGAACTACTCCTATACCTCTTTGACTTCTAATACTTTCTATATCTACTATGCTATTTCTGATCTCTAATACTTCTCTATTATTTATTTTATCTTATAATACTACTCTTTTGAGTTATAGTTCTCTATGAAGTTCACCTTTACATAGTAGTCCTATGCATAGGTCACTTGATCTTTCACTTCAACCTTAGACATCATTTAGGATAAGAAATGCACTTACTCTACTACTACTTGTAATAATAAGAATTTCTGTACCTCATATATCTAGTTATTTATAGACATATATTTCTCATTCATTATCTGAACTAGTTTGTCCTTATATAAATCCTCTAAAATAGTTTGAATATAGAACTCAACTTGCTATAAACTCTAATACTACTCTTAGATTTTTATATTCTATTTCTTCTGATCATCCTTGAAACACTCTTGCTCTTCAGCAGTCCAAATATTAATAAGAATTATTTTTCTCTTGATGTTCAAATAGTACATATAGTGAAAGAAAAAAAAGTAAAATTTATGCAAATATTGTTAAACACTGCTCACAACCTGCAGTTCAGTAAAATGTCCAGATACAAAGTCTTTGCAATGGTCATAAGCAATATATGTACAAATTTTTGCTAAATAATAATATTTTTTAAAAGAATAGTTTTCAATTTACTTTAGACAATTTCAGCCTTGTCTAACTCTTTGAGAATGGATATTGGAAACATGTGATGGCCACAATATTTTTGTGTAGCCCTAACAGCTTGATGGCCATTGAGTTTTCTTGAGTATACATTCACAAATCTATGAGATCTTATTAAAAATATAATAATAAATAAATGCTAGTACACAATTTATCAGATGTGAATTGTACTGCTGAAAGCTTAAATTCCAGCAAGTAGAGGACTGAGGGCCAGTAAGGGGTTCCGAAATAGAGAAACTATCAAATAAACTAGTGGTATAAGTTGAGTTTCTCTCTGAAAGTGAGTCTTTATCCAGTAGTGCTACCATACTTGAGGCTCTAACCTGGTTGACAACATCATCATAGACCAGTTCTTCAGTATGATGTTGCTTCTTTCCTTATGAGGTGACAAGAGCTCAACAACACTTTTTGCAGTGTTTTTGAAGTTACTGAGGCAATTTTGCATGTGATTCTGTCGAGGTATTGAAAAGTGCTCAGAAGGCTATAAATTATGTGTCACAATCACAAAATAATAAACTCCTCCTCCGTTTCCCCATTTGGTGCCAGAATTTTTCGATTTATTGAATGTAATGGCATACATCTACAAGATGTTCAAGCCATATTTGACTTAAACTACCTCAATAAGTGTAAACCCATTATTTTATGGTGTATTATCCCGTTTTGGTGATGTCACGCATGTCATGTGACATTGGTTGGGTATGGATGCGGCCTACGTTAGGGGATTCAAACAACAGTATCTTCTTTCTTTTTCAGAGTCTCATTACCATACTTGCTATCCACTCCGTTGCATCTTGACACTTTCGCATTGTTAGAGTTTTTCCGCTTGTTTCCATAGACTCAGCAGCATGTATTCATATCGTTAACTTATATATCTATTTGTTTATAGTCAACGTACTGGTTTACTGATGCCTGCAATGATCAAATTAATATCTTATCGATATTAACGATGACGTCGGTTGATTAGATAACATCTTGATTAGGTATTCAACGGCGACTTTCCTTGAACTCGAACATTCGTTGCGCTTCGAAACCATAGACTCGTCGCATACCATGTCAGACCCCGTCCCAGAAAGTACTCTGTCTTATCCGCCCGTCCACAAGGATAAGAAGTTTGTGATCCTATCTGATTGGTGCGTTGTTGCTCTTCATTCAGGCACGGAACGCGGTTTGATGCCATATTACAGGGACGGCACCATCACGACCTACGACTCCAATGACTGTGAGCAATTTTAATGCTCGAAGTGAAATATAATTTTGTCTGACTGACGATGTATGAAGACATGACCGATCACCTGGGATTTGGAAAGGAAAAGCGTAGGGAGGGTAACCTCGAGATTCTTGCCGGAAAGGTTGCGTTTAGGTGTGCTTCTCTTCACCTATTAAACGACGCTTGGTCGCTAAAGAAATGAGAAAGAGATGCCTTCCGGGAAATGTTGCAGAGCGTTACCAAGAACGGACATACCTTTGAGGAATGTAAACAGGTCCTCCACGATAGTAAATACCATCCTTCGCCTTCCTCTGAGTGATGTGAACGAAATCTAGATATCAAGCTTGATCCTGGATTCAAGGAGTTCTACGCGTGGTGCAAGACGGTTGATATTCCAGTTATCCTTGTTTCCAGGTAAGTGGGCATCGTGGTTGTCTAGGTTATCGTTCGCATATCTGCCAAAACAGTGGAATGGCACCCTTAATCCGCGCGGTCTTGTCCAATCTCCTTGGGAAAGAAGCCAATGAGATCGAAATAATCGCAAACGATGTGACCGTTGAGCCCAATGGACAATGGGAGATCAAATACAGGCATCCTTCTAGGTACGCAATGATCTATTTTACTAACTGGGCCGTCAGATCGTGGCATGCTAACTTCTCTGGCTTCTTGCAGTGATTTCGGTCATGATAAATCTCAGGCCATTTTGCATTACCGGAACCTGCCGCAACCTCCCACCCTATTTTTCTTCGGAGATGGAGTATCCGGTATGTCGTCTGTCCACACTTGATAACAATTATGAGATCCAATTCCTGGTTTGCGCCTACGCAGACATATCCGCCGCCAAACATGCTGATCTATTGTTCGTCAAATCTAAACCTGGAGGCGATAACGACCTCGCCTCCTACTGCAAGCGAGAAGGGATCAAGCACGTCCTTTTTGAGGACTTCAAGGAGGCATTAGGTGTCGTGAAGGACGTTGTCGATGGAAAGCAGACGATTTCGGACATCGTCTCTGCTTACTAGGCGGTAATCGTCTCGTAGAATAGTACAGAATTTCGTCAACCTAGATTAGCTTTAGAAATTACCCTTGCAGCAAATGAGAAGCCTAGGTAAATGATTCCCCGAATACTCCACCGTACGTTTACTCCAACGTGATTTTTCGCGGACGACAGCCCATGAAAGAACTGAACTCTTATCCTTGACATTTCCCAGATCTGCGTCTCATTGTCCCAGGGTGTACCTCGACTACTTACAGAGACAGGATTCATTTAGTTAATCCAGGCTGTATTGGAACGCTCAACGCCGCAATTGAGGCAAATGCTCTCCGTCTGGATTCGCGCTCCCAGCACGTTACATTGAAAAGGTATGTACCACATTTTCAGAGGCCGCTGAAAACGTCGTGAGGTAAGATGTGACAAAGACTCGGACTTGTCAAGTTATCTTGTCACATGGTTGGCGACTGCTCCCGGCGGCGTTGGGTCCCGAACCGCTCAGAACCACCACGTCGCTAGACGTCGATCCCTTCGAAGATCGGCAGGTGATTCTAATTTCTCAAGAGCTTAATACTAGTAACAACGTCATTGATGGGCTGAAGTCGTGCAACGGCGGGTTCGTGACCACATAGGATTTCGTCAGTGGGCCTGGGGCGGGTGGAACCGATTACGGGCGCTTATTATCAGAAATCTTATAGATATTCGCCACTTTATAGCAGATGAAGTAGACTGAGATTGTCCTAGAGGATTCGGAAAACGGCTCGATGGCAGGCAGTATCGACGTCAGCGGCGCAACGGGTAAGACCACCACGCCAGACATACAGCTCCTTGGCACGTTGACATCCACGCCGATTTGCTGATACACCGTGGTTCTTCATGTCCCTGGGATCGACTTGCTACGATCCTGTCTACCTGTTAATCTATTTTGCTTTTGGGAATGCCCAGCACTCAGAGGGAAGTTTTGAAATTACTCTGTATGCGGATGCATGGTTTTTCCTTGCTCAAACGTCCCTACCTGAGCCTTCTTCAGGGCCCTTCCAGTCACTACCATCCAAGCAGGCTCGAGATAGCGTGCAGTTCGTCTAGGGTTGCTCTTGCTTCCTGCAGCAGGATGTTTTGAAAAAAGATCCGTACTAAGCTGTAGTTACATTATTGTGCGGAATCACGGAAGAGATAATGTTGCTACTGGCTACGGCACACCCCTCGGACACTCAATCTCCGGCCGGGAATCCAGTCTTTGAACCACCATATCTCTCATGTCCTTGGACTTGGACGGGTCCATCCCATTGATCGCCTAGCGAGGTTATTCTCTGATGGTAATCGCTGCTCCAGAGAGGGCTGCGTGACGCCAAGTTTTAAGCTTGTTCTTCCCTCCCGACCTTCTTCCCACTGACCTAGTCCCTGTCAAACCCTCGACCATGTGAATATTTCCAAACCGTGTCTTCTTTTTGAATTTCCTTATTTTTTTACGGGATCGTGATTCTGGTCGGTTCCCGCGGCCCGTTCAGTAGCTAAATTGAAACCATCTACTTATCAAAGAAAGGTGGACTCCGACCGAGCTCTGGCACAACAATAGTGTGTACGGTAACCTCGTAAAGCTCGGGATGTCAAGATGCTCGGACGTATTATGCCAGACCTCAAGTTTTCGTTAAACCTTGTGTGCTGGAAGGAGATGTACTTGGTGACGTGGATACTAAGTTCCATTATTGGTGGCGACCAACACACAAGGGCGCCTAGTATTGTTCGAAACAATGGCGGCAATCCCCTTGTTTCTTGCTTCTCGTGTGGAATTCTCACAAAGAACAATGCGCCTTGGGGAATCGGGATGACAACTCATGTACGGTCGATTGTCTCGGACGATCGTGTCTCTCCGGGCTTTGCATGAAAACAAGGGTTATCTGAGTGCTGGAGATCCACTGAGAGATCAATCCATCCTATTGACCCATTTGTCTTTTTTTTTTTACCTGTGCTACCTGTGCTGTTCTCCGTGGTCACAACCGACGGCTTCCAGACACATTGATACTACTTGTGGCTACCGTTAACAAGGTAATCATATAGTTACTCGACATTTTATCTTTAGCATCGTAGTCCCGAGCAGCGTAGATTTACTGTCATGCCGTCGGCTTCTCCAGTATATCTTCATATTTCAAAGCTCTAGGACTGAAATACAGTCTGTTCTACCCAGTGCCGAGTAGAGGTCCCACCTCTACAAAGGGTTCTACTTTTACCCTTTAGACTAGGGCGCTGGCTCCACGTTTGCGGCGCTTTGACATTTCGAGTCGTGACTAGTTGAATGATACCGCCTGCATGCTATCCATATTCTTCTGCTTATTCCTGCACGTTCAATATCCAGATAATGTCCGTGAAAAAGTGCTGGAGAATGAAAATCCAAGGAGAAGTACTGTTCTTAATTGGTTTTAGTATTTGAAATCCTCTTTCGCAAAAATCCCGAACGATTAATCAAACACCGGCATGGATGTATGTTGACCAGTATAATTTGCCCTATACCATGTTCTAAAAAGAGATACCTGCACATCGGTGGAAAACTTCTGCAAGGAAGAATTCAAACACTATCCAATTCCGAGGAGGAAGTGACTTTCGGAAAGTAGAATGAACCATTCCAAAGGCCATACTTAGTATTTGAAATCCTCTTTCGCAAAAATCCCGAACGATTAATCAAGCACCGGCATGGATGTATGTTGACCAGTATAATTTGCCCTATGCCATGTTCTAAAAAGAGATACCTGCACATCGGTGGAAAACATCTGCAAGGAAGAATTCAAACACTGTCCAATACGAGGAGGAAGTGACTTTCGGAAAGTAGAATGAACCATTCCAAAGGCCATCAGGAAAACATTAAGCGCCAGACGAGTGATTGTATTGTCAGATCTAGCTACGATAACCACGAACAGTCCCAGATCTGACTATATAATATTCATCTGGCGCCTAACTTTTTTGTGATGTCACTTCAACGTGTTAGTAGTGGCCCTAGCCATTTAATCTCGTCTAGGAATGTCTTCTTTACCTAGGAACGTATCCAAGGAATTGAAATCAGAGACGGTCAATGTTCATGTCCATTTCATCCGCTCAGGGTACAATTCACCGTCTATGTTACTTCATACCTCAAAGCTCCATTACTTCAATAAGCAAGCACGGCGGCCAAAACAGTCCCAGATCTGACTATATAATATTCATCTGGCGCCTAACATTTTTGTGACGTCACTTCAATGTGTTAGTAGTGGCCCTAGCCATTTAATCTCGTCTAGGAATGTCTTCTTTACATAGGAACGTATCCATATATTACTTCATACCTCAAAGCTCCATTACTTCAATAAGCAAGCACGGCGGCCACGAGTCATTACCGTTATAATATACCGTTGAGCAACTGAACTCTCGAGATCGAATGCATTAGAATCTCCATTCGTCCGGTGATCAAAGAACGAGAGTCCCATTGGGATTAGACTTGTAATAAGTTGAGCTGACTAGAATCATGAAGGTGTTTGAAAAATGGGGGCGGAGCTTGTGGATCCTCCCAGATCCTCCCGTGGCTTGGAGAGATACCGTTGTCCAACAGACACCAAACTTGGATGATTTGTGATTGGAAATCTACATTGGTGGCGGGTTTTCGAGCCCCCGAAGAGTCTTCTATCTGAAATTTCTTTCGTCCCGCAGCCATTGATGGTACGCCTGGCACATGGTAGTAGAGCCCAGATCTTTCCTTGGAGAACATTGACCCGCATGAGTTGTTATTGTCCCTAGAGCAAGCTGATAGAACATTATGCAATGATTTTCGCAGATCGTGGCAGTAGTAGATCTCGGGAACGAATCAAACTTCTTAGTTCGAATGTTTATGTCTTATTCGAAGGCAGAACCTTCCACAACACGACACGAAATAATCATCCCCGTCACCAACGCTAAGACTCCATGTAGAATTGTCTTTCGCTAATCTCGTATTGTCGATTCTCAAGACTCAGTACTGTAGGGTCTGAACCTCATCCTCCTCATCGTTCACAAGCTGCATTGTTTACAACCCAAAGTCCAAGTAAGGGTACATTCATCTCGCACGATTGTAACCCAGTTGAGAAGTCAAAATAATCTATATAGATCTGTTACACAACTGTACGCGGCTTCGCATCAACGAGCACAAATTGAAAAAGCGACCGATAGAGGGAAACCGTCGTCCAACTCTTAACTAGATAACCTGTCATAAAAATCCCTGTCTATGATCGCCAGGTGTGTATATATGGTACATCACAATTTGACAATAATACCTGACCATCCATCCCCAAACACGGGTAAGCATCATAAACTTACCCCCTCAATCCAAATCGCCAATCGAAAGCGCGATGAAAAATACAATGTTTTCTGAGTCCCGAGGATTGGCCAATGTCAAGACATCCCAATAAGATATATCCCTCTCTCCGAATTACCATGACCAACTCGGCCAATGCTTCCTTCCCCCTCCCGTACCACCTGCAGCAGGAGGCGGCGTCCAACCAGACTTAACACCATACATAGCCATAGCAGTTCCAATAACAACCACCACATTCCACTGAGGTCCAAGCGCTGGCTCAGTGTCCTTTTAGGTGTGACGTACACGCATGCATGCTCGCTCAATATCTTCATTGATCCCTTCGACACTCGTAGACCAAGTCGATGCTCTGTTGTATTCGCATAGGACCGACGACGCTGCTGTGTTAGTTGACCAACGAAGGAAAAAGCTCTAGGGGAATCTGATTATTGATCCCGATGAGGTGCGTTTCTACAATCTATGCTACATGTGGTTCAAGGGCGTATGTGCTGATGTATTTCATACGCAGGCGGAGGAATTGCAATACGCGTATCATGTTATTGGATTCGAATGTTTCTTGGAAACGTTGTTTGAAAATGCAGGGAGGAACTTGTTTAATGGGTCGTTGGATCTTAGAGTCTGTATTAGTTATTATCCGGACTTGAGAGGAGGGTTGTTTGGTGATGAATCCGGGGTGGATGTGTTCGCTGGTGCAGTGGAACGTATGCCTTCAACGAGGAATGTTGAAGAACTAAGTAAGTTTCTCTTCACTTCATCCATCCCTTCCCCTTTCCTTCTATCCTGTTACACAACTACACAACCGACGTAAACCGACAAACTCACCTCATTCACCCGTTTTCCCTCCCTCTCTTTCAATTTTCAAATTCTAAGTGTGTCGCCATCAACATCACAAAAGGACACACTAAGAGCCTGATTCTGGGAGACTAGTCAAAAACATATGTTTGGCTAACGACCTAGTCAAACTCAACCTAGTCTTCAACTACTCTCCACATCTCTCGCCGGATTCACCACCATCACTTGAACTTACACGTGTATTAAATGATGCTATGCGTGAAATGTTACTTGCGTTTTTGTAAAATCGAGAAAGAGAGCGAGAGTAGAGAGGAGAAAGGAGGATTTGAGTGTGGGTGTTACAAGAGTTCATCTTACTCATGCACGTTGACTCTCTTTTTCTCTTCTAGTCGCCAGAACTACATACACGATTAGCTCTCACATGTATAGATGAGCTTCTACAATGTCTTCGTGATGATTCGGTGTTAAAGTTTTGGGGAGCAAAAGGTATGTCCGAATCGTCCGCGAGCGCACATAAACAGACTTAACGTGAACGATTTAGCTTCGTCTTACGCTTCACCTTGATCGCATCCACACCCACACTCATACACTTCGGTCTCCTCTCCACCACCTCCATCCCCATCACATCCTCACACGCGTCGCTCCTCATCCTCAACTTCTCTACCACCGCCACCGCCACCGTCACCGTTATCATCAACGTTAACAGCAGCAGCAAACTCTCACTTTATCCGCGTCGGACAAGGAGATTGTTAGATTCGCGAGGTGTTGATTTGGATGTTGTCGATGTACGTCTCCCCTTCCCTCGGCTCCACCAAGTTCCTACACTGACTGCATTTCTTGTTTGGCGGCGGGTGATGGTGATGTAGGTTGTGACATTGGTCCCGGACACCTGGCCAATAACATCACTATACACACTCTTGATGAGATATTTCAGAAGAACGTTGCATTCTTCACATGAAACGATGATTTTGAAGAATCTGAGTGCGGGGCAGAATTTATTGGCGCGTCTGTTCTCTCTCTCTCTCCGCCATCTCCCTGCCGTCTCCCTCTCTCTTTCTCGCCCTCTACCTTTCTCCGCTCCACATGTCCTCCTCTCCTCTCCTCGTCACATAATCGTGAATCGTGAAACTCACGTTCGTTCCTTTCTCAAAATAGTCCGAGAATCGTCATACTCAATACTTCGCGATCACGGCTACGTCATCGACGAATCCGATTGCGCCGATGAAGGAGCAGGAGAAATGATGATAGATGAGAAAACAGCATATCTGCAGGCTGAACAAATCGTTGATGAGAAATTTGGGGGTGGTGATGATGTACCTGTTGTTTCGGAAAAAGTGCATGAGGCGGGGGTGGTCGTGGGACCTGAAGATGAAAGGAGAGAGGAGGTGCGTGAGGGAGAGGATGGGGAGGATGGTGGTGTGATAGGTGAGGAGAGGAATGTGTTAGGGTTGATTTTTGATGGCGACGAGGAGGAAGAGGGGGCAGAGGGTGGGCCAGAGACGCGTGCGGACGGTGGTGAAGATGAGGACGAGGATGAGGATGAGGAAGGCAAGTCATAACGTCACGCCCCTTCCCTCGTTTCGTGTTGGTCTGCTACTAGACGGTGGGTTTAATTGTGACTATTGATTAATTCGCTATTCTCTTCTCTCTCTCTCGACTTTCTCAAGCATCATTTACGCTGTGCTTACATACCTGATTACCACCATGACTTTCATGCGCAGGAACATTCTAATCATTTCATAATAATAGTATTGATAATGCACATGAGTGCTTCGCAATGAGGGTTATGTTAACGAAGGATGGAGTGGTTAGAATGGATGATATACTGACCTGCCGGTGGTTGTAGCGGCTGATACGCCAGTGGTTAATGCGCCGAGTGCAGGGGGACTTGTGGATGTCCCAAAAATAGCAACACTAGGTCTAGCGTCGTCGCGCGTGTTTCCTGCCATGTCTTGCCCATAGGCGCTGGAAACTGGAGGTCCGGAGGCTCCGTTACTCGGAGGACCACCGACCACGACGTTACTTCTGCTCCCAATACCAGCCACGTTACTACTTCTGTCAAAATTGCCACTGCCGACACACATTCAGCGTTGAGTGGCAGCAGCATCCTGTGTGGGATAATCATGTTGGTTCCGAGAAGCGGAAGACAAGTCAGAAGGCTCTACCTGACCGCCCATATGTGAGTCCGCAGGTTGCTGCGTATTAAATGAGGTCATTCGCGCTGGTGGGAGAGGGGGGGTAGGGGTTGGTTCTTGCGACTACTCCCTCTCCTAGTGTCGGAATCAAAATCGGCCTCCGAATCAGACACGGTACGTCCTTCATGAAGTAGAATGGAGCTCGGACAAAGCTGACCGTAGGTGCTTCGCGTGGGAGAACGAATATATGATGATTCTGGGAGAACACGGACTCTAGAGAGATGAAGTGTTGAGAGGGAAAGTGAGGATGTCTGAGTAGACCTATCATGACGTGGCGTGGATTGGTTGCGGGGCCTGATGGTGGTTTCTTGCGAAACGTTTGCAATATCCTCCATGTCAGGAACTTCATGAGTTTCCAGCCGGGGGCGGTTAGCACGTGTGGGCATATGGGATTCCCTCTGTACTGGTGGTAGTGTTGAGGTTTCATCGCTCGTAGGTACTCCTGAGGTTATGCTCGAAGCGGGTCCATGGAAGTCATTCTGTTGCTCATGTGGAAGTTCAGATGAACGTGACAAGGGTGAGGCACGCGCTTACGGTAAAACGGTAGAAGTGACAGTCGTAGCTGGACCCGCATAAAGTATGCGCCACAGACGCTAGCCAAGGCTGCATCGGCAATACAGTTGGGCAGCATTGATAACATTATTTCAGCTGCGGAGCGTCAGGAGGTTGAGAGCACGAGTCTTTACCCCGGCGGAATGCTCAGGTCTCGAGGACATGCCAAAATGTATAGATCATAGATGTAGCTCCGAAAATAGGCCGTGAGAAAGTGGCGCTCTGAATAACTACTACACCTGTGACCTCTGTGGTCCACTAATCATTCCCACTCGAGGAGTAGTCAAAGACATGGAGCTGTCACATCTCCCATTCCTTTCTCAATCCCTCTTGACGTACTCTAGTTTCGCGTTAAGGCCATTTCAGAGTCGGAGCATACCACACACTCTAACGTCAAAGGTGGCCTTTAGGTTATCCACAAGCTCGGACCAAGCATCACTCAACATATAGAACGCCAGGAATAAAAGGAGACTGATGCGCAGCTTACGCGGTAACTTTCATCCAGCTATCGTCGTCTCTGCCCGGAGAGAATCACGAATACCTAGTATGCCCGACAACGTTGACACAGTTTCTCTACCCAACTCTCGCCTCCCCCGTCTACTTTATCCCCTTACCAATGGCCTGGTGTCATTTTGGAGTCCCCTCAGGCTTTGAAGGAGGTTTTGAAGGATAATCACCAATGCTGGCACATGTTTTTCAATGACAGACATTATCACAAGTATGCTTGTTGCAATCCTACAGCCTATAAAACGAATGCGAAACTGTAGGTCATGCCACGCATCAGGCTATTGCTAACTGGAGTTTCGGCGTCAACGGCTTAGTTATAAAAGCTGCATATGACCTTCATGCCAAAGAACAGAGGCCTATTTACGATTCACCTAAGCCGATAGCCGAAGCCAACTTTGAGAATCATCTAGGCGACGCGTAGTGAGTTTCCCCATTTCCTCTAAATGTATGGAACCTTAACTTGGATATTATACTACAGATTCCACAAGGCATATGTCGAATTTTACAGGTAATGTGCCCGCAAACATGGTATTGACAAGGCACTCGAGGCATTCATCTTCTCTAACACCGGGAAGGCTGAAACGCTTGCTCATTTTCCATCTGGACCCCTTCACCCGATGATTCATGCAGGGTATGGCGCTGAATTTGGCCTCCCCGTCATGCTCGTTGAAGGCGAGTTCCCTCTAGCTGACAGATTCACTGGCTGAGCTTGTATGTTCAGGTCTCGCATTGACTTCGGTGCATCACACGAACGTTTCCAAGCTCTTGCCCAGGCTTTTCTTTGACTCCATTTACGCAATTGCCGATCCAACCTCGAACGTACCAGGTTATTTTTCCAGCGTTACTGGCACGATCAGAAACGTGGCTTCGTATATTGTTCCTGGTGTCGGGACTGTGGTTCAGAGCCATGAAATGTACTTGCGCTCACAATTCTCGCTCGAGTTGCAGAAGATCCTAAGCTCACTTTGCCGAGTGACTTGGACAAGTTGAATATCGTGGAGAACGCGATTACCGACCACTCTGATCTCATTCGCGACTATGCCATACAGTGGAGTATCGATCTCTCCAAGGCTGGTGAAATCAACCGGAAGGTTGAGGAACTTTCCTGGATGGCTGTGGTTATATACGGAATTGCTGGATGGACCTGGGCGCAACAATCCAAGCGAGAACGGAGGGGGATCTCAATGCGGATTTCTCTTTGTTGAGTCCATTTATTCTCGGTGTCTGATGCTATATGTACTGATTAGGGTTCTTAGTGTCCATCTTGTCACATCGTCTGCTTTTATCCCTTCTATCATTGCTCGCCTCAGCGACTCTCCTCATGCTCAAATTGCACTCCTACGCTCTAACTTGTCCGTCGCTTTGTCCGTCTACGTCAGCCGTGCTCGACCCAAGCTTGACGTCACCGCATTCTTTAAGTCGTTCAGCACTACAGCTTACCCTTTACTGATCCACAGTTTACTGACTCCCTCCAAAGATGCGCTTCCGGGCCAAGACAAGATAGAAGCGCGCGTCCCCGGCCCTTGACTTCCTCTTGTTCAGACCACCATCATCTATCCAGACGAATACTTACCCAAGGCTATCTGGACTCTAGTCGCTTTCGCCAGTGCCAGTAAATTTGGTTCTACAACTGCAGGCTCGTTCGGTAGCCCCGAAGTCTGCATAGAAGGAGCTCTCAAGACTGAGTTACCGGGAGCAGAGTATTTGGATGGTACTTTGTTCATTCCCGCCGCTGGTCTGACAAGTGCGAGGATGGGCTGGGTGGGACAAGGAGAAGCTACGTCTTGGTGGGATTTTGATGGGTTTTACGAGGACCCCAATGTCGCTGCAGAAGCGAAGTTGAAAATGCAAGGGACGCCTGTCGATTGAGTTTATGTACGCTGCTGAGCCGACCCCCGGGTCGAGTGGTAATTTTTTTTACTTCGTGGGACTGAAAGTTATGCTTGATTTTTCTGTACCAACACTGGCAGTAAGGCAACGCAGATTGATGTAACACTATGTACTGTTTGTATGACCACTGAACGTTGAACAGAGAACAAATATTTTTCTCCCTTATTCAATTCCAATGACATCTCGATGTTACACCTAACGCACTGCGTTCACTATGTTATTTGGTGATGCGAGTATAAGACAGTCTTGCTTGCGCAGTGTTTTGTGGCAATTGCTAAAAAGGGGCACAACCTGAACGAAACGAAACGAAACCAAGTGATGTGTATGGAGGCTTTGAGTAAGCGCGTCCATATTTAGTAAGATGCTCGTTTGTGATATTCACACGCTCATTTGCCTCTCGTCCTCATGGGCCCAACGCATCATGCATCAAATGCGACCCAAGTCCGCACCACTATGAATATTCCTCTTCCAGGAGGCGTACAGGATTCAATTTGATGCTTGGAAGAGCCAAAAAATCACATTCTTGAGGCTCGACTCAGGAAGAGTGGGGTTATTATACTCGGCGTCTCTTTCAGGCCCAGAAAAACTAGGACAGAACGAATGCCAATCTTGCTCGTATAGTCCATGCACCTAATAGAACACAGGGACTTGCTCTTGACTTGCTCATCCCCTTGGTTGTTTTTCGAGAGTGGTTTCTGCTACCAATGTATGTTTATGCCACAACCAAGGCCCAGCTTTGAATATTCAACAACCTCTTTCTTTCATGTCTGGATGCTGGCGGCTGAGTATGAGAGTATGAGAAGGTCGTGCTGCTCGAACTTGATCTTTTTCACAAGTGCAAGGACAGCCGAATACTGGCTTCTCCTCAGGGACACTCGAGAAATACCATGAAATTGAAACCCCGCTGGCTAGCTAAGGCGGCTGCAGAAAATGCCACATTCTGTGGGAACAAGAATTGCTGGACTATACATATAAAGTTCAGTGCTCAAGCTCACTCCCCACTCACCCGGCTCTGGATGGACTCAATCACCACTTCCAACTCAGCTATCCTGAAGCTTGCCGATGCTGACGACCTTCCAAATGAGCTTCTCTTCAAGATTCTCCATTATCTTCGCGATGATCCAGAGACATCCAATGTGGCATCACTCATGAAAACGAGTTGGCGAATCTTCCAAAAAGTTGTCTTCTCTCACTTCAAACTCCCAAACATGCCAATGGACGAGCTGAGCCCTCTCCAAGAGCTAGCCATCACAGGAACACTGCATGATCAGGACTATTTACTGTCCTTCATTTGGAGTGTCCGTTTTGGATCACCCTGGAGCCTCGATGCCCAAGTCTTCAAGGGGTTCAAACTAGCTCAAAATGTGGTACACCCAGACCACATCCACATTCTAGAAAGGATAGATGGATTGACGACACTCGAATTTGTGTTTTCCTGTTTTCCATGGATTGACCTGGATGATGAACAACTGTGCAGCCTTCTCCGAGTTTTGAAATGGCCAAACCTGACGGAGGTGTTATCCTCTTACTTCCCTGGTGGCTACATCCTGCTCTGCCTCTTTCTCTTTTCATCTAACCTCACCACTCCCAAACTTGAGGACAATAGCCTAGAACCTGTGGATGAAATGAGCATAGAAGTTTACTGTCATCTCAAGGGAAGACTCCTCTGCTTACACTCTCAATTCCCCCAAGCAACAGCACCAGCCCTTTCTGTCCAGGAATTGAAATTGAAAGGACTTGGCCTTATAAATAGCTTTTTGCAATTTGCTAAGGGCAACACTGTGCTGTGGTCAGGCCCAGTCCGCAAGTTGGACCTGGATTGCAACGACATTTATTTTGTGTTACTTTTTTTTTTTTTTTTTTTTTTT
>KQ962553.1:122526-142871 GCA_001563735.1 Leucoagaricus sp. SymC.cos
ATATACTGTGGGTCCTAGGAGTTGATCCTACATGAAACCAGTGGTAGTGTGTCCCCTATTGGTACCGACCTCAGGGCCGATTAAATCTTTTTGAACGCTCGACTCCAATCATGTTGTTGTGTATTCTAATCACACTTCTTGTGTGCTAGTTCTATGAAACTTAGACTATTTCGAACTCCTCATAGTGTCCCTAGACGATTAATATAAAATACGAGTGCTATTATGTTTGGGAGAAGAGACTGCATTTTCGGGTCTCCATCTCATCGGAAGAATAACAATAATGTACTGACTTGGATTCCAAAGATCTTGCAACCACCTCGGCCTCATCGTATACCCTCCCCTTAAAACGGACTTCTAGAGGTCGCTATTCTTTGAGCGGGAGCTCATTGAACACACAGCGGTGCCCAAATTGGCGCTTGAAGCCAAGTGAACGCTCGCAGTAACTCCTGGCAGTCCTCGGGGCCAGTGACTAGGGTCGTCAACGGCCATTAATATTGATGTTTATCAAGTACATAATCCTGGTCCATGTTCCTGGCGTTCACTGAGTCTCAGCCTCGAACCCGCTCCCTCCTTCCCTCCAACGACTACTTCCACAGACATCATACTGTAACACGAGGGACCAGTACATATACCCAACTTATCAGGTGTTGATGCAAAGCGTTATAAAGAGGGGATGCCATTTCGAATCAAAAGGCTTGATCCTATTGCGTAAGCGGATCTCTTCGCTTGTGAAGTTCTTCTAAAGGGACTCACCCGGGCCACTCACGGTGGACATGTCGAGAAGCATCGTGCTGACCCGGCGGACTACAGACCGAAAACCAAAACAACTTAGCTAATACCCTACAAACAGCGCTTCAGAATATCAAGATATCTCGCTTTGGCACCTGAGCCTTCCTCATTCGTCTTAAGGTGTACATAAAACTGTAAAGGGAACAGGGAACACCCGCCGCTGTACTCCCAGCCTAACTTTCTTTCTCAGTCTGAACAAGTCTTGATTCTTTCTCCCATCAATGTTGACGACATGGCCAATCGACAGTATCTGGGGTGAGAGTGTAAATTCAATGGTCGCAAGATGGACTGATTTGAGATTCTGCGAGGGCTACCAGATGCGTGGAGGACATATTCCTGTAAATTACATGCAATGCGTGTCATCCCCCTTCGGTTACGAGTATGATAATAACACATTTGTGCGCCAGGCAATGTACGGACTAGGCTGACGGCTTTTGGAGGCGCAAATCCCAGTCACCACTCAGACTTCTCTTGGTCACGCTCAACTCCGTAACATCCTGACTGGGGAATTGTGAGTCATCTACATGATGCATCGTGTAGCTCGTTACACCGATTACTGATTTCTTTATTAAGAAAGCAAGGGACGTTTCCAAGGTAAGAAGCTCTTTAGGTCATTGCATCTGTGCACGCTTTTAATAATGTTGGCCACGTTCTAAATGCTGTTCAACATTTGGTATCAAATCATACCATTACCAGCTAACCGAACTTGCTACTAGACTAGCCTCCCCCCTTTCCCCACTGACTCGGCGAATCTCCCCATGATCTTCCCTCGGCTATTATCTCATACTCATTTTTGTCATTGTTCTACATTCTCTCACTTCAAGTGATTTCCCAGTACGCTCCCAATTCCGTGGCCTTTCCGGATGACGCAGTTCAATGACTAACTCAAAAACTCGATGTCAGCACCTACTGGGCTAAAAGTCTTGGAGAGTCAACTAGTATCAGGTAGAATCATATTCCTTCTCGGCGCTCGATCGATCGAACTCGAGCACAAACCGTCGGAAGGTCAAATGCCAATCACCACACAACATCCGGGGCTGTAGGCCCAGGTTGTCAGCCTTGAAGTCTTTCAGCCGGTGAGCCAATACGCTCCTGTTACTTACCTCATCCCAGTCCAGGTGATACTACCAAATGCAATACATCATTCTAGGAATCTCGAAGCCCTACTGGCCCCGTCCCGTTGGCTCCGAGCTTTCTGTACCTTCCTCCAAGAATAAAAGTCAAGTTAAAGCAGCGAATTGAGGTCTACTGAGATTGGGCGAGATTGTGTCAGGTTGTCGGAATACCGGACCTGTTTGATGGAAAGAGCGCTATCTGATCCCGATTCGACCCTCGAAACCAAATAGCACATAAAGGGGACACGTAAGTATGTGCGTGTACAGCTGTGTTCCTCAATTTTACAGTTTCTTTGAGCGATGAGAACCCGAACTTCGGAAAAGGCCTTTAATTCTTCCACCTTTCGGTAGGTAGCACCAGCCGTGAAAGTCAATTTGTGGGGTACCTTTAGTCTCCCGGAGTCAGACTCTTAGTGTGTCTTTTTGTGATGTTGATGGCGACACACTTAGTAAGAGTCTGATTTCAGACGCGCCCCAAAAACCGTACCACAGGATTTCACGACCAAAATTGCCATATAAGGTGATTTTCTAAAGCACGTGAGCGAACAAACAAAGCCGCGACGCACGCGTCAGTGATTAATGTGCTCGGCTAATTGGCCATGTAGCACACCACCGACGATGAGCGCCCGTTCTGCTGCGATGAAGTCAGGAATGGGGCGCTTTCGTCTTGACTCTTCCACTCCTACAACGCCACTCCGCCAGATGACTCTAACCTCAAATACACAGGTCAGCGCACAATCCCCGATCACTGAATCAACCACCCTTCCTTTCCCGTTCACCAACATCCCTTCAACATCTGCACCCATGTCAACAAGCTTGATCACCCCACGCAATCGGCGCCCTGCCCCGGGTAAGGAAAACGCCCCCGTTAATACTCCTCAAGTTTCTTCAACCTCGAAGCACCACAAGTCTCGCAAACGACCTGCCGAAGAGGAACTAGAGGGCCCGTCATCCACAAAACGCCCATATACTAATCCGCGGAATACTGTAGAGGAAAAGTTGGATGCTATCTTTGATGAGCTTCACCTCTGTGACTGGACGCTTGCGAAGTTCCTGTACCATTTATTCCAAACTCGCGACGACTCGGGCCGTCCACTCTCGCGCACCATTCGCCACGCTGGCTATGCCTCGCACTTCCTTCGAGGAGACAGTATTTACGGTGTAGGCCATATACTGCAGCTGTGGTGGAGCAGCAGTGATAGCCCCAGCGGACGTGATATGTATTCTGTCGACATCCCCTACTCTGAAATCAAATCTGCTCGTACTAGCATGTCTTCTTTTGCTACTCAAATTATGAGTGAACACCTGGTTCGTGAGGCCGAAAAGGCCACAGATCCGTCTAGTGGACTCCATGCCAGCCGACGGAAAGGCACTAATCAACCTCTCCAATGGGTTGACATTGGTCAGGCAACTGTCAGCAGGGTCGCTGGTATTCTCCAGACCCACCAGCCGGTGACCTGGCATTACCTCCTTCAAATAGCAACAAAACGTGGTCATGAAGCCGCTTCTGCTTCACCGAAACGTCCCCCTGAAAATGTGAGTTGTCTACCTTTGTCTTTTTTCTGATATTCTGATGACATCATCACCAGGTCGTCACACATGTTCTCGCCTCGCTTGATTTATGATGGAAAGAGCGCTATCTGATCCCGATTCGACCCTCGAAACCAAATAGCACATAAAGGGGTCACGTAAGTATGTGCGTGTACAGCGGTGTTCCTCATTTTTACAGTTTCTTTGAGCGATGAGAACCCGAACTTCGGAAAAGACCTTTAATTCTTCCAGCTTTCGGTAGGTAGCACCAGCCGTGAAAGTCAATTTGTGGGGTACCTTCAAGCAGGCACAGATCTAATCTTTAGCTTTGATAAACTTTTATCCTGGGACTCAAAGGTGACATGCATCACACACGAGCCAAGGGGTTGAAAAGAATATGTTAAAGGATGTTGATCTCATCTCGTATGGAAGTCGAGTGGGAATTATGCCAGCATACACCACCATTGGGGTTGCAAAGACAGGCGTTGTGCCTTCGTGTAACCACCTTTGGTGTGGTATAGAAACGCTCGAGGGTTCTTCACATATTGGGGATTTCGGCCAACTCGGCCAATCTTTTGCACAAACTCGTCCACATTCTCAGGCTCTCCAACAATGACAGCATCTTCAGTATACTGACTGTCCCATCCTACACTGAGCACATCAGAGGCCAGGTTCGTCCACACTACTCCGCGTAAGTACAGGTTAGTATCCGGTTTCTTCGACTGTGCTGTGCCAGGAAGATTTGCTTATAACTCCTCGACCAATTGAGTGAATTGTATAAGCGGAGTCGTCGTGGCATATCAGGCAGTCGCCTCTCGAGACCAGCATTCCAAAGATAGCATACAACCCGGAACCCCAGTGAAATAGTTTTGCAGAATATGACTGTGTTTCTTGTGCTCTCTAAAATCCACAACAGCTCAGAAAATGATGTACCACCAATTCCTGACTTCATTTGACGGAAGATCAGCTGTATTTCATAGCACATATTTGACCGGTGAATGAAATGGTAGTCTCCTAGACCAAGTGTGCGAGTGATTGTTCCGAGAACTGGCCCAGCTCAGAGTGTTGCTGTAATGCCAATAATCGGGGGTCGCTTTGCAAGTCGTGCATGGATAAAACCAATCTCGTTGAATGATTTGCGGAAGGATTGACCCCAGTAATGAATTAAGTGAACCTCGTCAATTCCAACGAGACATACACGTCGAGAAAATGATTGATTCTTTAGTAAAGAATCAAAACCAGCTGACTGAAGTTCTTCAGGTGAGAGAAGAATGATACTGAAAAACTCCCGCTCCCTCTCAAGCTCAAGAGAAACAAGAAGATCGAGGACCAGAACTACGAGAAGATGGAGAAGGCCCTTCAACACAGTCTCAACCCAGTCGCACACCCTGACGATGCTTCTAGTGCTGCCTCCTTCATAGCCGTCACCTCGGAGGAGATCGCCTCACTGGACAGCCCTTCTGTCTTCGCGTCGGTCAGGGACTTCATCCCTTATTATATTACACGTTTGCAAGCCAAATGCCTGCATTCTTGTGCTCTGAGCCAAAATGTAAATTTGAGCCTACACTTAATCATATGTGCAACTCGCCATATCTGCTTCGAGGGCTTTTGTTGGACACACAGCAAGCATGCAGGGGTTCAATGGAAATCAGCGCAGGGTTGACGCTGATGACGAGGAATCTTTTCGTTTGTCCAAGCGACGTTGTATGGATGGAGACACGATGGTGGACTCACGTCAGATTGGCGCCACCCCATTATTCCCGCAGGTTTATTTTGACACCGCAAATGCGGGTGTCGTACGACCTTGTAGCGCCAGAGATGGATTACGGGAGATTTCCCGGATCATAATCATGATAAAACTGAGGAGCCCCGTTTTCCCAGCTCCTGTTGCCATTGTCGCAATCACGTCTTCCCCATCCAGTACTCGGCATATTGCCTCCTCTTGGTAAATATGAGGCTCGATACATTCCCCTTCCTCTTTTCCTACCTAAACACGTCGCCGCCATTGTGATAGATTTTCCCCAGCTCGATTTGAAACGCATAAATGGACCTGACGGATCCAAGGGGAAACACATCCTGGACTTTTCCAAGATCCCCTATGCTAAAGAAAACAGGTTTGGAGGCTGCGAGGATACTGCGAATGAGTTTTTGTCCCTCGGACGTATGATAGATGGAGTCTCGAGAGCTCATGGTGGTAAAGGGTGATGTATTTGAAACATTAAGCCAACGAGATAAAGAAGAAGGTGGTACCTGGACTAAAAGCTGGAAAAATAAATACACAATACAAAGCTAATTTCGCTAATTTTCCCTTTCCTTCCTCAGAAGTGACCGCGTACATAATCTTATTGAGCCATGGATAAAGCCTCCGAACCGCAGAGTGATGTCAGGCCACGCTCTGAAAATATATCTTCGCATTTGATCCGTTTCGACCGAAGTGGATGATCGAGGTAACTTCACATCGACGTCAGTACAAGCAGTGCTAATAGTAGATAGGGGCTATGGTCTCGGGTGATTAATGAGCGCGACGTGTTTGTTTGTTCCAACACGTGATCTCAGAAATTTGAAATCGTGTGGTACTGTCAAACGGCCCCAAGTGAAAACAGACTAGGGTACCTTCAAGCAGGCACAGATCTAATCTTTAGCTTTGATAAACTTTATCCTGGGACCCAAAAGTGACATGCATCACACACGAGCCAAGGGGTTGAAAAGAATATGTTAAAGGAGCCAATCGGGATGGTTAGATAACTGATTTTTTGGTTGTTGAACCCCAGCCCGGAGGAAGGAATCTCGTGAGTTCAAGATGTGAAACGAAAGCGCTGAAATGCTGGTTATCATGTGGTCCCTAAAATCATCAACGCATGTCAGCTTACTCCTTCGGACGCCGAATTTATGGGCGCTTATGACATTAATGGCGGGGGTTGCGGGGGTTGTGATACCGCTCGAGGGCGGCCGTGATGGGTATGCATAGTTGAATGTTCTATGCCCGTGGCAATAAGTTCGTGGCAGGTTGGTATAGCGCTGTCTGATATGCGATTTCCAGAATGAGGGTCCATATCCAATGGTTCGTTCTAGTGCTCCGTTTCCTCCTTTCTTCCTGAGGTAGCTCGTGGCCGCCACCGCTGCACACTCAAAATCGGCTAACTAGACGATTCTGGTGTGGGGATAATAGTAGTAAACATCGCCTCTGAGTCGGCAACTTAAGTGTGTGTCACTGGTGTGATGGCATTGAACAAGAAATAGGCTTATTTCCATAGCAAAAGATAGCTGATTTGAAATCAACGAAGCGAGGTCTCATTAGAAGACAGCCCTATAAAACAACGTTCATATTTCGACCGAATGTGTCCGCGTCCACGAAACCGAAAAGCTTTGACAGCTCAAGGATGAGGGTGTGTGATTTATAGCTGCCTCGACATAAGCTTCATACACTTTATAACAGGAAAAAGTACTAGTAGGGACTCGGAGATGATCATCTCCCACCATTGGCTGATATCAACATGGTAGTTCATTTTCCGTCTACCGACAGCCTCGGCTAACGCCAAAAGAGTATCATATTGCAAGCCAGGTTCGTCCACACTATTCCGCGTAAGTGCAGGTTAGTACCCGGTTTCTTCGACTGTGCTGTGCCAGGAAGATTTGCTTATAACTCCTCGAGGCGTCACATCACGAAAAATAACCAAACAACTCATACTATAGGCAGTTATAAAGTCTACGATCAAACGCTGTCAATGAAATGATTAACTATCCACCGTGTAGACGAAGCGATGGCAGTTCAATGGCAGGGTGGCCCTTCCGCCTGCTCCAAGCGTCCGCCCATTGATTCTATCCGCTGGCTCAGAAGACATCTTGACATTGACTCCGAGTCTCGTGAACGCATTATCCCGCGTCCTGGAAAAAGAGACGGCTTGGAAGATGTTCTTCTCTTGGCCTCGGACGGACTGGGAAGTACCCCAGTATTTGATCACCAGTAGCCATTGGACTTGAGAATTCTGACCCTGCTTCGTATGGTTACGTCACTACCAATGAGCCATGGGTAAAGCCTCCGAACCGCAGAGCGATGTCAGGCCACGCTCTGAAAATATATCAGCTCGACTTCGCATTTGATCCGTTTCGACCGAAGTGGATGATCGAGGTAACTTCACACCACCAATCAGGATAGTATAGATAACTGATTTTTTGGTTGTTGAACCCCAGCCCGGAGGAAGGAATCCCGTAAGTTCAAGATGTGAAGCGAAAGCGCTGAAATGCTGGTTATCATGTGGCCCCTAAAATCATCAAAGCATGTCCGCTTACTCCTTTGGACGCCGAATTTATGGGCGCTTATGACATTAATGGCGGGGGTTGTGGGGGTTGTGATACCGCTCGAGGGCGGCTGTAATGGGTATGCATAGTTGAATGTTCTATGCCCGTGGCAGTAAGTTCGTGGCAGGTTGGTATAGCGCTGTTTGATATGCGATTTCCAGAATGAGGGTCCATATCCAATGGTTTGTCCTAGTGTTCCATTTCCTCCTTTCTTCCCGAGGTAGCTCGTGGCCGCCACCGCCACACACTCAAAATCGGCTAATTAGATGATTCTGGTGTGGTGATGATAGTAGTAAATATCGCCTCCGAGTCGGCAACTTAAGTGTGTGTCACTGGTGTGGTGGCGTTGAACAAGAAATAGGCCTGTTTCCATAGCAAAAGATAGCTGATTTGGGATCAACAAAGCGAGGTCTCACAGAAGACAGCCCTATAGAACAACGCTCATATTTCGACCGAGTGCCATGTATGTGTCCGCGTCCACGAAACCGAAAAGCTTTGACAGCTCAGGGATGAGGGTGTGTGATTTATAGCTGCCTCGACATAAGCTTCACACACTTTACAACAGGAAAAAGTACTAGTAGGGACTCGGAGATGATCATCTCCCACCCTTGGCTGATATTAACATGGCAGTTCTTTTTCCGTCTACCGACAGCCTCGGCTAACGCCAAAAGAGTATCATATTGCTCAGCACTTGTAACTTACGCCTCCGATTCGTTGATGCAGCTAAGGTTTTGACATCGTATTTGTGTAGTTAGTACCCATAAAAATGTTTACCGAATGTCGGACCAACCCGAGAAATCATTCTATTTCAGTTTCAGTAAAGGTGGCTGCCTCTAACGGCCCATACCCAAACGAAAGCGCTGTCGATTAGCCATCAGTTTTAGAACTGAGCTGGTGCGTAGGGTGTTACGAATCACTTATCACATGGGACCTTGCTCCTCTCGCATACTTAAGAACTACTAAGCTGGGTATACTGTATATTCAGACACTTTTTGCATTACGTTCTCAACTTTTACCATTTCTTAGAGGTGTGCCATCTAAGCTACACTATCGCAACGGCTGTCCAACTCACGATAATCGTTCCCAAAGCTTCAGATTAGATTCCATACGAGACTTGGTCATATTCATGAATAACAACGAGGGCGTCGCTGAAGACACCCGTGAGTCAATTGCAGCTGTTGGCTGAAATCTTACTAACCTCCCTACCACTGGCATGTTAGTCAGTAATTGTGGACGAAACAATGGCAGCTCACAGGACGACACCGACTCTATGGAATGTCCTCCAACACCAAGGCTTCAACCAATAGCTCTGCCCAGGGTTAATGATGGTGTATTGAACGTTGTGGTGCGCGCGGGAGAAGGAGAAACATTATTTGTAACTTACGCCTCCGATTCGTTGATGCAGCTAACGTTTTGACATCATATTTGTGTAGTTGGTACCCATAAAAATGTCTACCGAAATGTCGGACCAACCCGAGAAATCGTTCTGTTTCAGTTTCAGTAAAGGTGGCTGCCTCTAATGGCTTATACCCGAACGAAAGCGCTGTCGATTAGCCATCAGTTTTAGAGCTGGGCTGGTGCGTAGGGTGTTACAAATCACTTATCACATGGGACCTTGCTCCTCTCGCATACTTAAGAACTACTAAGCTGGGTATACTGTATATTCAGACACTTTTTGCATTACGTTCTCAACTTTTACCATTTCTTAGAGGTGTGCCATCTAAGCTACACTATCGCAACGGCTGTCCAACTCACGATAATCGTTCCCAAAGCTTCAGATTAGATTCCATACGAGACTTGGTCATATTCATGAATAACAACGAGGGCGTCGCTGAAGACACCCGTGAGTCAATTGCAGCTGTTGGCTGAAATCTTACTAACCTCCCTACCACTGGCATGTTAGTCAGTAATTGTGGACGAAACAATGGCAGCTCACAGGACGACACCGACTCTATGGAATGTCCTCCAACACCAAGGCTTCAACCAATAGCTCTGCCCAGGGTTAATGATGGTGTATTGAACGTTGTGGTGCGCGCGGGAGAAGGAGAAACATTGGGCGACGATTTGTTGTTCCATCGTTAATACTGTTTCGTGCGAGATGGGGAAGTTTAGGGTTCACGGGGCCGTCGAGTGACGAATTAGAGTGGGCAACGTCATTTGTTGTATTTCTATTTGACAGTCTATTCGCCACGATTAGCATAGCGGCATCGCAACAATTTAACCGTATTGGGGTATCGGACGAGTGTTTGATTTGATCCGCTATTGCTGTCTTGGGAAACTTGAAAGTCTTGCGAAGGATTCATTGTTCTCTGCCGGTAAAACTGAACTGGAGATAGGGATGAACTACTCGGGGCACTGAGAATTGCAACGAGGTGATCAGTTATCCGCTCAACTCGGCTGGGCTGGGAGTTAACGTGAATCAAGGGTGTTAATGGCAGAATTAATATAATAAATCATACGACACAGGATGCATCGACACCATCTTTGGCTCGACCAATCCAGCATGAGCCGATTCCCGCAGCAACAGGTGAACGTGTTCAGAGATTCTGATCCAAGATTGGCGGAAGTTCGTCTCGCGTTTTCCCAGAGGTTGAGTCGATTTTACGACGATCGGCCGCCGCGATTCAGTAGCGCACAATCAACTGTTATTCATTTGCTTGAGAGTGGCCCTGGTCAAACGGAATGTCCTCCAACACCAAGGCTCCAACCGATAGCTCTGCCCAGGGTCAATGATGGTGTATTGAACGTTGTGGTGCGCGCGGGAGAAGGAGAAACATTGGGCGACGATTTGTTGTTCCATCGTTAATACTGTTTCGTGCGAGATGGGGAAGTTTAGGGTTCACGGGGCCGTCGAGTGACGAATTAGAGTGGGCAACGTCATTTGTTGTATTTCTATTTGACAGTCTATTCGCCACGATTAGCATAGCGGCATCGCAACAATTTAACCGTATTGGGGTATCGGACGAGTGTTTGATTTGATCCGCTATTGCTGTCTTGGGAAACTTGAAAGTCTTGCGAAGGATTCATTGTTCTCTGCCGGTAAAACTGAACTGGAGATAGGGATGAACTACTCGGGGCACTGAGAATTGCAACGAGGTGATCAGTTATCCGCTCAACTCGGCTGGGCTGGGAGTTAACGTGAATCAAGGGTGTTAATGGCAGAATTAATATAATAAATCATACGACACAGGATGCATCGACACCATCTTTGGCTCGACCAATCCAGCATGAGCCGATTCCCGCAGCAACAGGTGAACGTGTTCAGAGATTCTGATCCAAGATTGGCGGAAGTTCGTCTCGCGTTTTCCCAGAGGTTGAGTCGATTTTACGACGATCGGCCGCGGCGATTCAGTGGCGCACAATCAATTGTTATTCATTTGCTTGAGAGTGGCCCTGGTCAGTATGAGTGAGATGGAGGTTCGGAATCAAGACGGACCTCAGATACCTTGAAGAAGTTTCATCCGCTAAAGGTGTATGAGGTTGGGCCTTTGGTGGCTGAAGAAAGTTTCATGTAAATCGTAAAGCACGCCTCATCGAGTACGCCTTTAAGTAAACTGCCTTATAAGACGGGACCCAACTCAGTGGGAGCTGGTTGTTAAGCGGACTAAAACGTAAGTAGGGTGCTTCGCGATTAACCTGTTGATCAAGAGCTGAGTAATTCCAGAGACTAGTGGCGAATATGATACAGATGATGGCAAGAGAATAGAGGACGAGGTGTTATATATATTGGCGGATAGACTCTATATGACGGTATATTCCAAGAGCACTTTACGAAAGTGCTCAACCAGTGAGTTTTGGACGTGAACGGTATGACGTTCCAGACTCGAGAATGCTCATAAAGTACTGCGAGCTGCCAAAGTCTAGGCATTGGATGACATTTAATGAGAGCGCCACCGATTATCAGAGTTCTGGAGCCTAGCCACATATCCGATCGGTCCTTTAGAGAGAGAAGACTGAGGATTTCGCAATAGACAAGCCCCTTGAACCAGTCCAGGGCCTTTGTGTTGCTGGGCCGCTGTCCGTAACTCATCGCGCTCGTGACAGTCACGTGACCGGACGCGCCGAAATTGTTTTGCCGTGATTAGCGAGGTTGGTCAACGCCTCAACGATGGACAACTTTGAGCTCCAGGATGAGCTTACTGCACTCGCTCAAGACTCGCAGAACTATGAAATACCCTACGAAAAAGATTTTTCTTCCGAGAATCCGACAAGACTCTTAGAGGGTATGTGTTTTGACTTCCAGTTTCAGCAGTTGCTGACCTTTGGTCATCAGCCGCCGTTGAAGCAGTTGCTAACTCGAGCGGAGCCATTAGAGATCCTGAAGTCTTCGATGTATTCAGGAGCGTCCTCAAATACTCGATTTCTGTTCCGGGAGTAGTGATGAACAAAGTCCTTGACTCTATCACATCTGGCCTTCAGGGTGAGATGGAGAGTACAATGCGCGATATCGAATCCGGAGATCAGGCGGCTTGTATGGCGCACAAAGTCCCTCTCGAGCAATACGCATTTCTGCTGCACTGGTTCGTAACCGCGGTGGAGAACGTTAAGGCGAATGATGAGGATGCACCACCTGCACCTACTCAAAAACCAAGAAGAGGGCGTGGTGGAAAGGCAGGAGGGAGTAGAAGTGCTAAAGCCGCCGCTGCGGCCAGGATGCAGGAGACCTGGTCTTGGGAGAAGCAAATCCCAGCGACTTTTGGTGTAATTGCAAAAGTCATTATCAGAGTTGGGAACTATTGGCAGAGAATCTGGACGGCAATGACTGAGAAGGAGGCCTTTATTACGTGCGTTCTGAACTTTTTGGCCTTGATTCGCCCTTACCGGACCTGCTGACATATTTTTCTCTTTCAGGTGTCTGGTGAAACCCGCCTACCACGTCCTCGAAAATGAGCAGTATATGAAAGACGATGGAATCCGAATGGGAGCAGAAAAGGTCATTTGTGTATCCGTCAAGCATCACAATCAAGTTCTGGCCGCGAGCACCAACATCATTCAGAATCTTCAATTCTACGAGCACCTTCCAGAGACTCTGGCGGAGTGTTTACACATTCTCGGTTCGCAGTACGATCACACGCAGCTCGGCGACGACATCCTTCGTGAAATCGCAGGCAAGACATTCAATGCTCAGGACAACAAAGGACCACGGAATTTCTCCAGGTTCCTCATCAAATTTTCGGAATATGCGCCGAGATCAGTGCTTAAGCAACTGAGTCTTTTGTTGGCGCAATTGGATTCTGAGGTCCGTCGCATTTTATGTAGAAGTACAGAAAATGACCTGGAATTACTTCGTAGGCCTACCCGATGCGTATCGCAATAGTCGAGGTCATAGGCTACATTATCCAGGAACTCGCCACTGGTGCTGATGACGATGTTGACGCCAAACAAACGCAAAAGCAGATCAACGGCCTCTTCGACCTTCTCCACGAACGTGCTCAAGACGTCTCATCCTACGTTCGCTCCAAGGTTTTCGCTGTTCTCTCTCGAGTCTTCGAAATCAAGGCGCCAAAATTCCCTAAACATCGATTGGCTAGCACGCGAACGGCTGTCGCTGCCCTGGAGGACAAAGCCTCAACTGTGAGAAAGGCGGCAATAAGTCTGTTAACAAAGCTTCTGGTAACTCATCCATACGGCATGATGCATGGCGGCATGCTGCAAATGAACGTCTGGGACACCGAATATGAAACTGTCAAGGCACAGTTGGATAAAGTTCAAAGCAAGGTTGGGAAAGCCGTTGAGGTACAAGAACAGGAGGACGAGGAGGCAGAGGACAAGGTGAAAGAAGGTGACGAAGATGAGGACGAAGACGAGGAAGGTAAAGGTGAAAAGGGCGAGGAGGAAGGTGATTCACCGAAAAAGAGAAAAAAATCGAAAAAGTATGTCGTTGATTTTTGAGTTGAGCGCTTATAGCTGATTGCTTCCAGAGCCAAGAAGCCTAGAGGGGAAGATGGAGACGCAATGGACGTTGATGAGGAGAACGATGAGGGCGCGACAATTGGGGAAGGTGACGAAGACGAAGACGAAGACGAAGATGAAGATGAAGATGAGGAGGACGACACCATGGCTGTCGACGGCGAGGAAGGCGAAGGTTCGCAGAAGAAACGCAAGAAGAACAAAAAGAGGCAAGCATCCAAATTGAAGCCACGCAAATCCGAGCTGGACTTGAACGCACTCAGCGAAGAACAAGCCGCCCTCGCCGCTCTCGAAGCCGACGAACTCCTTCATCTGAAACTCAAGAAGAAATATTACGCAGAAGCCATGTCATTTATGCGTCAACTCGACGGCGCAATGGAGAACCTGCAGAAGCTTCTTGGGTCAACGAACAAGGCGGAAGTGCTGGAAACCATGGAATTCTTCCGAGTCGCGTACGAGTATCAGATCAAGGATGCAAAGGTATGTGTTTCTCTTTCCATATCTTCGGAACATTGATTAAAACGTATCTTGTAGGATGGTGTTCAAAGGATGATTCACCTCATCTGGGCGAAAGACAACAACAGCTCTATCTCTGAGGATGGAACAGAGCTGAAGGGCATCCGCCAACGCCTTCTAGAGGTTTATCGCTACCTCTACTTCGATGCGGATGCCGAACTAGGAAATGACAGGAAAGCTCAAATCAGCCGTATTTCCAAAAATCTGGTAGAGTGAGTCCTCTATTTCATTTTTTCATCGCAGTCCACTGAATGAGGTAGCTAGGCGTACTTACGACTGCACCCTCGCCGAGATCACGAGTTTGGAAGAAATGATGAGAATCATGATGGAACAAAATTTGTTGGAGCAAGAAGTCATAGACAAGTTATGGCAGATGTATGGTAAGTACCTCCTTGGTTGAGGCTTAGCGATCTCAACTAAACGCGTTTTGGGGGTAGGTACTCCGAAGAATATACCCAGTGTTCAACGAAGAGGTGCTATCATGATTCTCGGGATGCTAGCTGTGGCAGACAAGGACATTCTAGTTCCTCACATCGACCTGATGTTGAAAGTTGGATTTGGCAAGTTCGGCAGAGTGTGTAGTTCATTTCTTTCCCTCTCTTCTTCACAACTCACTGATATTCTCCTCAAAGATTGACCTACTTCTTGCGCGATATACCTGCGTCGCCCTTCACCGTCTTAACGGGAGTGCAAAGAAGATTAAGGGGTCCCTTAAGGATAACACCGTTCGTTACCCAATGAACCATCCGATCTTCACAGCGCTCGCGAAGATGATCCAAAAACCTTGCCGCGAGAAAGATTGGTTCCAAATGGCGGAACATGTCATCAACACTGTCTATGCGTTGGGCACGAATCCAGATCAGTGGTGTAAATGTGTTATCACCACGCTCACCATGCGGGCCTTTGGTCCCAAGGAGGCCGAAGGCGGTGATGGTGAAGACCAACCCATGGAGGCTGAGCCTGCCGAGGGCGAGGAATCCACTAAGGATGACGACGAGGAAAAGTCAGAGGAAGAAGGGGGAGTGGATGGAGATGGAGACGTATCTATGTCGCAAGCCAATTCGACGTTTACTCAGCCTGCTCAGACACAGAAATCTGGAAAGGATATGGCGGATGCGTTTCTCATGAGCCAGTTGGTCTTTGTCGTTGGACATGTGGCTCTCAAGCAGGTGGTATTCATGGAGATTGTAGAAAGAGAATGGAAGAGGCAAAAGGATGAGAAGCTTGTCGGTGCGTTCCTTTTTACCTTGGCACTCATATTCGGTTTGTTGCTCACGTGATCATACTTAGAGGAGAAAAAGACCAGCGGGAACAAGTCCTCGAAGGACAAGGAGGGTGAAGAGCTAGACCAGGTTGTGGGTAACGCCGAAGATGAAATTGGTGATCGCATGCATCAGATAAGACACGAAGAACTTTTGTTCGGAGAAAATTCTTTGTTGGCCATGTATGCCCCCATGGTTGTGAAGATATGTGGTAGCCCTCAGATATTCAAGGTACATTTGATCTGTCACCAAACCTCCTCTGCACTTACACATCTGTCCAGAATCCTACGCTCCGTACCATCTGTATTCTTTCCTTCGGCAAATTCCTCTGCGTCAGTAAACAGTTTTGTGAAGAGAATCTACACGTCCTTTTCAGGCTCCTTGACACTTCCAAGGACGCTACGATCAGGAGTAACATCGTTATTGCCCTCGGAGACATTTCCTTATCGTTCTCGAACATCATTGACGAGAATTCGCATGAGCTGTACAGGGGTTTGTCGGATACAGTGGTCCAGGTTAAGAAGAACACGCTGATGGTGTTGACTCACTTGATCTTGAATGCTATGATCAAGGTGAAAGGTCACCTCGGAGAGATGGCGAAGTGCGTCGAGGACGACGATATTCGGATCCAGGATCTGGCCAAGTTGTTCTTTAAGGAGTTATCAACGAAGGAGAATGCGATATACAACAATCTGCCAGATGGTGAGCACTTGTTATGCGGAAGGTACGAGTGTAGACTGACGATGGTATGAATAGTCATCAGCCACTTGTCTACCGGCGAGCACTCCGTTGACGAGAAGAGATTCCAGAACATCTTACAGTACATCTTCACTTTCATTGACAAGGTTTGTACTTCTACAATTTACCTAAAAGTTCGCGAGACCTCACGCAGATGTACAGGAGAAACAAGCAGAGAACATTGTCGAAAAACTATGTCAGCGTTTCCGTCTCTCAGAAGATCCGCGACAGTGGAGAGATATCGCGTATTGCTTGTCTCTACTACCGTTCAAAAGCGACAGATCCGTCAAGAGGCTTATCGAAGGCCTGCAATTCTATCGTGACAAACTTCATGAGAAGGCTGTCTATGAAAAGTTTACAGACATCCTCAACAAGGTTTGTTGTCCCTGCCCTCTTGGCGATTTGTGAAGGCATTGATGATGCCATTTTACAGGCGAGGAGTAATAAATCGAAGGACAAACCTGATACCGAATTGGACGAGTTTGAGAAGGTACGCCCATCCTGCATGAGTTGTCAACAACCGTTGATGTCGTTTTTCAGATCCTGGAAGAGCACAAGAACCAGGGCGAAGAGGACCAGGCCTTCGAAAACAAGCTTAAGAAGGCGAAAGCGAAGAAACGGGGAGGAAGAAAAGGTACGGTTTTGGATATTAGAAGAAAGAGATGATCGTACTCAGAGTGCTGTAGTTCCTGCAAGGCGAAAGGCGTCAACTCGACAGCAAACAGCGGATGAAGATGATGACGAGTAGCCGTTTAGGTCTGGCTTGTGTTCGTTCCATTTTAATACCTCTTGTGGCATGATTTCTCCTTGTTGTATTAAAGAGATGATCGTACTCAGAGTGCTGTAGCTCCTGCAAGGCGAAAGGGGTCAACTCGACAGCAAACAGCGGATGAAGATGATGACGAGTAGTCGTTTAGGTCTAGCTTGAGTTCGTTCCATTTTAATACCTCTTGTGGCATGATTTCTCCTTGTTGTATTTGTAATTGTTCTGCCATGCATTTGTACTCTCTTATATTCTAGATTAATGGACTGAAATAATTGAACTCGAGGGTTAATTTGAGTGGTATGAACAAGAGTCAAAAAAGTATGAAACCAGTGCAATAGCCTCGCGAGGTGGTTATGTGTCGTTACGGCCTGTGGGAAACTCGAAATCAGTTGGTCAGGCGATGGCGTTCAAGCAAAGCACTCGACACGGCTCAATTCAGCATACATCTCCAGAGACAATGAAAGGTATGTTCACCACCTGAACAAAAACGCACCATTTAACACGTATTCTTTTTCTTAGATCCTCGTCGACTGGACGAACTCACACACCTCTATGCAGCTATGGAAGGCATAGACAATGAGATCCTCCAGTTGAAAGCACGTAAAATGCAAAACCGTCGCTGCGTAAACGAGCTGAACGCTACCACTGCCGATCTGCCTCATGAGGTCTTAGCCAGAATATTTGAACAGACCCTCAATCGAGAATCTCGGAATCCTGACAACGACCTGCCTCCACTTCGCCTTGGCAGTGTTTGTTCACCTTAGCGCCAGGTTGCGTGGACCTTTCCATCACTGTGAACAACCCCAAAAACCACAGAGGCCACCTGTTATTCCAGGGCTGATCCACCTCTTCTTCCAGAATAGCCGGGACCTCAAGGTGCCGCTGACCTGGCAGGTCACGGATGAGGAGGCATATGATGCACTAGAGCTCTCCTTCCGCGATAACCCTGGGAAGCTGAGCGCACTATACTTTTCGATGGAAGAAATTCTCGAACTGAAAAACCTCACCATGATGCTAGATATACTACGTATCGGGCTCCCGAATCTTTCCATAGTGGAGTTTCGCATATCGAGTGGGTGGGTGAGGAACTTTGATCCAGAAGCTGTTCTACTTCTAGCGTTGACACATCTAGCGTGGAGTGGTTTCCGTCTTCCACGTTTCTTCCCTTTCGAGAATCTCGTCGTGTTGCACCTGTCGCGGACACGCCCAGTGGATCGTTTGAATGTATTGTTGGTATGTCGTCGGGCGGAGGCCTTCGAGGACAAATTCATCTAATGTGGCGAAGTAGACTCGTAACCAGTCGGGAATGAGGATTTTGTATGGGGGAGGTGAATCCTCGATTCACCTCTATCGAGGTCCGCTTACGGCTCATAGAGGGACGGTCACCGGTCTAGTGGCGAAGAGCTCGAGGAGTTCAACAATATTGATCAGCGCGATGTCATTTTACCAAACATGACGTCCCTCAGCTGGGATTATAACCACCACTCACTCCCAACACGACTTCTGCTTACCCATGTCAAGCGTCCTTCCCTCCAATATCTCTGCTTCTCTCTCGACGGCTACTCGTGACCCTGAACCGACCGAATTTCAGACGCTTAGACAGGGATTTTCCGCGCCTCCACCCCTACTGGTTCATCATCGATGTGATTCAGACATATTATGGTCACGAGATACGCCGAAAGTGGAGGAGTCAAGGACTACAGGGTCTAACCCTTTCTGGTTTCCGGAAACTATTGAAACCCTTCATATGGATCTCTATCCTTCAAGGTCCTTGAGCCACAAAGGTTCTAACCTGATTTTCATTTTCAAAAGCCTCAGACTTCTGCAACCTCCAGATGTGGACTCGCCGACCACGCTTCCCAGAATGAAGGAGCTAGTAATCGGAATGGGATCCCACCCACCCTGGCCCTCAAATGACGTTTTTCTTCGAATTTGGCCTGCTTTCGTCGAAATGGTTCGATCTCGAAGGGGTGGTCCGTCGAGTAAATGGGAGACATGTACAAAGATTGATTCTGTTCGCTTTGAGAACATCAGAGCTCAAAGGTGGTGGTTGGGGCGCAGAGAGATTCGGTGGTCGTTGATCCCTGAAGATCGTCGGTTGGAAATCGAGTCGAATCATCCTCGATCGACTTGGGAGCGTTTGATTCGGGAAGGTTTGCGTGTGTTGGAAGATTGGAGAATAAAGCAACGATATCATCAGTCCTATCAGATCTTCGTTGCCGAATACTGTACCTCGCTTAATTGTACTTTTTTGCTTTCTCGATCCATATGATATATTAAACTGAACCCAAATTATCAAAGTATAGAGAGGCCTGGCATATTCAAAGATTGGATAGCGGCGCAGACTCGTCAGTGGGAAGAAGGAAGAGCAAAAATTGACTGAGCACGAAATAGTGTCTCATGCGCCCTCTCTCTTAACAGTGTTGAGCCAAAGAAATTCCATGTCTAGTTTTTTCAAGGTGTACTTACTGCTTCACACAAAGTTGTGTCTTTAAAACGGCTAGCAAGTTCAATTGACAATATAGGGTATACAGAAAGGTACGAGTATAAGCTCCTACCCATCAATGACCAAACATTCGGGTCATCTGTGCAGCCTTCAACTCAGACCGAGGAGTAATCTTGAACTCGAAAGGCAGAGGGGTTCTGGAACGACAGTGGGTCAGAAGAGGTGAGACGAGTAAAAGTCTGGAGTGACACCGCATGTGAGGCTCAACTATCTTTCCAGTGATGGGATCCGTCGGTTTCCCAAGATTGAAGGCATTGAGTAGTACGTATGCTGCAATCGGCCACGTTGCGGCAATGCCGACGTGGCGAACCGGGCATTCCCTGTTGAGTCGGGAAACATGATGGTTAAGGGACGTGTGAAATTGGGCAAGTATGAAGAGCGCTCACCGGTGGCCAAAACAAAGGCGGCGAGGGATATTGAACAGGCTCTGGGTTGAGTTTTCCATCCTTCGTGAAGAACCTCCCGGACTCGAAGTCATCCGGGTCAGGATACGCCTTCTCATCGGGTATGATTACCCTAAGACAAGGTTGAAATGAGTCGTCGCCGAAGGAGAGGTAAGTACGTGCTACCAGGTGTTTCTGATGACGGTTGTATTCTTGGATATGAAGTATCCACGGTACTCGCCGTCCTCGGTGCTATAGTGAGGGACATTTAAACCTTGTATGAGCGTATATCGACCTTGAAGGCAGGAGAGAACCTCACTTATTGGAGTTGTCAGCTTCCACCTGGAGACATCCTTTACAATGGTCTCCAAACAAGGTAGCATCTCTCTATCTCCGAATTCTGGCAATCGACCGTGACCCAACATACGATCCAACTCTTCTTGGGCTTTCTTCTGTATCTCTAAGTAGAGCCTTACATCACAAGGAAGGGGGTGCCAACGCCCGGACTCGTTGTATCAGCACCACCGAGAC
>KQ962553.1:143147-170796 GCA_001563735.1 Leucoagaricus sp. SymC.cos
TTGACTGAGCACGAAATAGTGTCTGATGCGCCCTCTCTCTTAACAGTGTTGAGCCAAAGAAATTCCATGTCCACCTTTTTCAAGGTGTACTTACTGCTTCACACAAAGCTGTGGCTTTAAAACGGCTAGCAAGTTCAATTGAGAATATAGGGTATACAGAAAGGTACGAGTATAAGCTCCTACCCATCAATGACCAAACACTCGGATCATCTGTGCAGTCTTCAACTCAGACCGAGGAGTAATCCTGAACTCGAAAGGCAGAGGGGTACTGGAACGGCAGCGGGTCAGAAGAGGTGAGACGAATAAAAGTCTGGAGTGACACCGCATGTGAGGCTCAACTATCTTTCTAGTGATGGGATCTGTCGGTTTCTCAAGATTGAAGGCATTGAGTAGTACGTATGCTGCAATCAGCCACGTTGCGGCAATGCCGACGTGGCGAACCAGGCATTCCCTGTTGAGTCGGCAAACATGATGATTAAGGGACGTGTGAAATCGGGCAAGTATGAAGGGCGCTCACCGGCGGCCAAAACCAAAGGCGACGAGGGATATTGAACAGGCTCTGGGTTGAGTTTTCCATCCTTCGTGAGGAACCTCCCAGACTTGAAGTCATCCGGGTCAGGATACGCCTTCTCATCGGGTAGGATTACCCTAAGACAAGGTTGAAATGAGTCGTCGCCGAAGGAGAGGTAAGTACGTGCTACCAGGTGTTGCTGATGACGGTTGTATTCTTGGATATGAAGTATCCACGGTACTCGCCGTCCTCGGTGCTATAGTGAGGGACATTTAAACCTTGTATGAGCGTATATCGACCTTGAAGGCAGGAGAGAACCTCACTTATTGGAGTTGTCAGCTTCCACCTGGAGACATCCTTTACAATGGTCTCCAAACAAGGTAGCATCTCTCTATCTCCGAATTCTGGCAATCGACCGTGACCCAACATACGATCCAACTCTTCTTGGGCTTTCTTCTGTATCTCTAAGTAGAGCCTTACATCACAAGGAAGGGGGTGCCAACGCCCGGACTCGTTGTATCAGCACCACCGAGACGAATGTTGGCCGCCATGTTGATGAATCGACGATGATGGCCTAGTGCGTTTCCCCTTTGACCTCCCGTGAGTTTTTCACGTTCTTAGCAAGACCCTGGAGCCCTTGAGAGACAAAACAAGGCTGAGCAACACCTTTGTTCTAGTAAAGCATGTATGAACGAGGTGAACAAGAGGGAGTGCTGCATTCTTACCATAGCGTCAACCGTTGCTTGAAACAGTTCGTCTCGGAACCGATCGGTCAGCTTCTTGAATTATTTTGCTTCTCGCTTGAAGCTTGCTCCAGGGGACCAGTCAGGAATGTGTTCAAGGTACGATAAAGAGTCAACCAGATATTTCCCAGGAACCATCATGTCGATCAGAGACCGAGTGGCTTCGACAGCAAGCTTCACAAACGGATCATCCTTCGGCTTGACCTCGATAGGTAATGGATATGGCTGTCCCAGTAATCGTCCTGCGCAATGTCAGTTTTGGAGAAGAGTAAAAAGGTCGAAGCTCGAACTGATGCATATGGTCCCAGACACTGTCGGGCGAGTCTAGGATGTCGTACATGAATCTCTTCACATAGAATAATTGCCAAGATTGAATCATTGAGGGGTCCGCTGGATCGAAATACCTCTGGAAGAGCTTTCTCCCGGTACACCGGCGCTTCCCATGAGCCATTTCGCCGGTAAGCCATTCCCACCCAGAAAGTTGGCCATCACAAAAGGAGCACGACTGGAATATTTGGCAGACCTTTTGTCGAGGAGGGAGGTCGCACTGGAAAGGGAGTTGCAAATCAGGACATGATTACCAACGGCATTGAGGTAGACGATGTCGGAATCTATACAGTGGGTGAATCCAAGGCCGCTCTAGCCATACGTGAGAGAACAAACCAATCTCCTTTCCCCACTTGATCCATGTCTCCCATTCACAGCAGCCGACGGGCGTATCGAGGAGGTTGTCAATAATTGGGAGATGCTTGGGAGTATGGTAGCGATGTCTTACTAGCTGATGACGGTTGTATTCTTGGATATGTAGTATCCACGGTACTCGTCGTCCTCGGTGCTATAGTGAGGGACAGTTAAACCTTGTATGAGCGCATATCGACCTTGAAGGCAGGAGAGAACCTCACCTATTGGAGTTGTCAGCTTCCACCTGAAGACATCCTTTACAATGGTCTCCAAATAAGGTAGCATCTCTCTATCTCCGAATTCTGGCAATCGACCGTGACCCAACATACGATCCAACTCTTCTTGGGCTTTCTTCTGTATCTCTAAGTAGAGCCTTACATCACAAGGAAGGGGGTGCCAACGCCCGGACTCGTTGTATCAGCACCACCGAGACGAATGTTGGCCGCCATGTTGATGAATCGACGATGATGGCCTAGTGCGTTTCCCCTTTGACCTCCCGTGAGTTTTTCACGTTCTTAGCAAGACCCTGGAGCCCTTGAGAGACAAAACAAGGCTGAGCAACACCTTTGTTCTAGTAAAGCATGTATGAACGAGGTGAACAAGAGGGAGTGCTGCATTCTTACCATAGCGTCAACCGTTGCTTGAAACAGTTCGTCTCGGAACCGATCGGTCAGCTTCTTGAATTATTTTGCTTCTCGCTTGAAGCTTGCTCCAGGGGACCAGTCAGGAATGTGTTCAAGGTACGATAAAGAGTCAACCAGATATTTCCCAGGAACCATCATGTCGATCAGAGACCGAGTGGCTTCGACAGCAAGCTTCACAAACGGATCATCCTTCGGCTTGACCTCGATAGGTAATGGATATGGCTGTCCCAGTAATCGTCCTGCGCAATGTCAGTTTTGGAGAAGAGTAAAAAGGTCGAAGCTCGAACTGATGCATATGGTCCCAGACACTGTCGGGCGAGTCTAGGATGTCGTACATGAATCTCTTCACATAGAATAATTGCCAAGATTGAATCATTGAGGGGTCCGCTGGATCGAAATACCTCTGGAAGAGCTTTCTCCCGGTACACCGGCGCTTCCCATGAGCCATTTCGCCGGTAAGCCATTCCCACCCAGAAAGTTGGCCATCACAAAAGGAGCACGACTGGAATATTTGGCAGACCTTTTTGTCGAGGAGGGAGGTCGCACTGGAAAGGGAGTTGCAGATCAGGACATGATTACCAACGGCATTGAGGTAGACGATGTCGGAATCTATACAGTGGGTGAATCCAAGGCCGCTCTAGCCATACGTGAGAGAACAAACCAATCTCCTTTCCCCACTTGATCCATGTCTCCCATTCACAGCAGCCGACGGGCGTATCGAGGAGGTTGTCAATAATTGGGAGATGCTTGGGAGTATGGTAGCGATGTCTTACTCCTCTCAGAAAACATAACAGTGGCAATGACAAGTGCAAGTAGAGCAGCCCAAGTGTGTTCTTGATTTAACATGTTGTAGCGGTAGGCGAAGAAAGGGAAGAGGGGAGAGGAGCTAACGCAATCCGCTGAGGACCATCCTGAGCTGACCTAGTTTATACGGTGTCGATTACGACCAATGTTGCAGAGAGAAGCTACAGGATCCCAGGGTCAAGCGAAAGTGCATCCAGCCCCATCCGCACATCATACGGCATCCGCCGAAATCACAATGACGACGCGAAGGCATATCATTTGTGTCCGTGGTCATGTGGTCGATAGGGGCTAAGGCTAGCGCTAAGGGATCGGTCCCATTTCCCGACCAGCCACTTGCCGGCCGGGGGTCAGCCATCGTGAGCGGTGCTGCTCCTGGCTCTGGTACTCCCTCTGGTTGGTTTAACAAGTGGTCTGCCTAAATGTACTCAGAAGGACAAGCGGTCAGAGTAGCGACAGCCCTCTGACGAGACCTCTTGCAGGGTCGAAACCGTTGTGATACCCGACCGCTTTCCTAGCTATTCACTGCTCGTGCCAGTGAGGAGCCTATATTAGGAGAAGCTCCGAACAACGGATGCAAATTGGTGGTCTGCCTGAGTTTGGCAGCTCGTCTGGACGCTGCCACGGTGTTGTGCACTTTTGCGCTCATGCCCTCGCTCATGGTCTTCTGGTCTTCTGGATGATGGCCGCAACAAGGTTGATGTTATGAGCAACGCATACAGACTTAAGTTTGATGAGATTAGCTTTGTGCAATTAAGCGCTCGGCCTCCCGAAAACGCTGGGAAGGGAACGATTGCTACAGAGTCACCCAGAAGGCTGAGGTAGATACTGGTTGGATGCCTCAAATATTTTCGTTTCGTTGGTGCGCAATCCTCGGGCAGGGGCCAAATGTGTACCATAGGGAAGTAGATGAAGAGGATTGATTCCATAGGGTTAGGTATGATTTGAATGTCATTTGACATAAAGGGACCATGAACAATCCAAGAGAAGACGCTGTCGAACCGAGTGTTTATTTGAGGCGTCAATACCAAACAGCGCTTTGCAACTCGTCAAGTCATTGATGCATTGACATTGGTCTTCGGACAATTCGATCAATACCCTTCTCTCGAACCGGCCAGTAGGAAGCTTCTTTGGTACTTGACTTTTCACCAATTCTAGTGCGTACGCCATTCGTCAGGCCTCAGCACTATCCACCTTCGCACTCCGCCAAATCTAGGCTTGAGCCCATACCCTCTGATTGGCGTCCATTCTTCCACCTTTCGTGAAGCATACTTCATCTGCTCAGCCGAAGACGGGTAAGACTTAAAGCTTAAATTATTACCTCTCTTGCATCATGACGTTTGGGACCTCAATAAAAAACCTCCCAGATGAGGTCCTTGAAGAAATATTCCTGGTTCACCTCTTCCCCCTCTTTCTCAAAAAGGATCCCGTGCCTTTGTCCAAAGCCCGCACCGCCCTTCGTTTGTCATGTCGACGGTGGAATGACATCATGATACACTCGTTCCTCTTCTGGACCCATTTCTCGATCAATATTTTTCATCGTCAAACCCCTCCTATCCCTGTTCTTGAACAGTGGTTAGATCGTTCGCGCCCGGCACCACTTCGCATACGGATCAGCTATATCCCCAATAATCCTGGGAGGGACAATTGTGAATCGAGGAGAATATTGGAGGTTTATGTAGACGCGTTGACTGAGGTGATTCAACGCTGGCAGGACCTATCACTACATGTTCACGCATCACCAGCACTGTCCCACCTTCTTGCCAAATACCCGTTTAAAGATGCGGTCACGCTTCGACGTCTAGATGCAACTCTTAGTAAACTTCCACATGATGATCCGCTCATTCGTGAGCTCGGGGAGATTCCAAATCTTCGGCATCTACACTGGAACGCGGATGACGTTGAGGGCGCCATTCAGCTTGGAGCGCTGGTAGATCACTTTCCACTTAACAACTTGGAAACGTTACACCTCGTTGCGCCCTCCTTCCGCAGAATGTGTACTGTGGCATGCAGAGCCTCATCAATAACACATCTGCGGATTACCTTGATCATACCATAAAGGGATCATGACCCACCTTTGGAGACGAAGATTTCCCTTCCATGTCTTCGGTTTCTCTATACGACCATTCACAACCCCGAGCACCTAATTCTCGACATTCTCGACACTCCGCGTCTGGTTGTGTTAGCCCTTCAGTTGTATGGAGCTGGAGATAGGCTACTTCGTGCACTGTCATATTATCTGACAACCTCACCACACGGTAGTGCTCTTCAAGTCGTATGCATTACGGGGATGATGGGCTATTCAAAGTACACATTTTCTATGATCACGCCCCTTGCCAACGACATAGCCATTTCACAAATCAGTGCACTAGAGGTTGTCTTCGATTCACGTGTTACTGGAGCCGAGGTTTATGAACTGGCGAAGCAGCCGCCGGAAAACGTCCGTGATCGATGGCAAACCAAGTTGATCAACGATGACAAGTATACTGTCATGGGATGGGTTGAGCCTGAACTGCTTGACGCACTTGAAAGGACCCCCCTTGACCGCACAATGAAATTTGGAACTGGGCCTGTGGGTGCTTATTTAGATAGATGGGATCGAGCGGTGATGAGTAGACAACTAAACATGTAAATCTGTCGGTATGGACTTTTTTTCCATGTATGTAAATTAATCTCACTTGCCAGGTGAGATCGCACTGATAGTACTACTACTTAACACTAAAAAAGTGTAGGACAAGTGAAAAGTTTCAGTCAGTGCAACAGCATTGCGGTCAAATGGGCTTATGACGAATCAATTAGCATAGCACAATGAATCAGCAACATACGCTGTGGATACAGCATGTAAATAATGTATCAGGACCTCGGCTTTGTAACTATAGCCGGTGAATGAATAAGTTGACGCGTGGGTGGTCGCCTAGCTGCTGCCCGTTCTGACCCTGATTTCTCCGAGTCCCAGTTCTCACATCTTGGGTGCTTTTCACTTATCACGTATCACTCATACCGTCGTACTTATTTGTCTTCGATCCGAGCTGTGGGACTCCCTCGTGTTTTACGGGGCTTTCATAAACTCTCTCCCAGATGATGTCCTTAGAGAGATATTTCTGGTCCATCTCTTCCTCTATTTCTTCAACAAAGACCCTGCACCTTTTTCCAAAGCCAGGACCGCCCTTCGTCTTTCGTGTCGACGATGGAATCCCATTGAGATAAACTTGGCTTCTTTTTGGTCGCATTTCTCAATCAGCTGTGGCCCGTATATGGAAAATACAACAATTGGTATACTCAGAGAGCTCTTTTATTTTTAGGTTTCTGACCCATTTAGTCCTGCCGGCGTCACTTCGTTTTGTTGGCCGTTGTGAATCATTTTTATGGAGGTTGAACACATCTAGAACCGGTTGATCATCCAGCTTCTTAGGAGATTTGAAGTTGCCGGGTACCCACAGCCACAAGATTTTCTTAGCACAGTCCAAGTGTGCATCATCCGAACTCTACCTATATCAGGGCATCAATCATTTGGAGATGATCAGGGAAGGTACTTTATATCATGACGAGGAACAGCCTGAACTGAACCAGTCATAATGAATGATCATAGCAGAGAGTCCTGATCATCTGTGGCCAACGGATTCAATATGATACCCCGCCTCCAAGCACAAACTTGATCAGGTCTGATGCTCTAAAGGTCCTCGCAGGATAGCGAAGGAGCAATCGTTTAAAACGCACTCCACACCGTGGCAGGAAAAACAGTTCTACCTCATGGCAAACTCGACCCTCCCAAACCCTGATGTATACCTCAACCATTTCCCCCCAGAGGTGGCAAGTCAATTTGAAATCACAAGAAATATTTACTTGGCCATTCTCGGAGTACGTATAAGCTGCTATTGAATATGCTCGCTCCATTCTCTGATCAGTACCGCGCTGCAGGCAGTATTATGGGATATTTAATTTACATCCCGACGATGTCAAGATAGTATATAACAATTTTGGGGTGACTACAATATGTTTTGTCTGCGCTCGGTACGTTTTCACTGTCCAGCATCGCCCATCAGCTCGGATATTGACTTGGTTGAAAGATTGTTTGTTGCAATCTACGCTCTCTTCTTCGTTCTTCTTGCAAGTTCGTGGTCATACAGTGCTCATTCTTGAAACGAAAAGCTGACAAGCCTTTAGCTCGCCCACTTGCGGATTGCCAGGGAATTAGAACCACAACGTCCGTTTCATGTCTCATTTCAATGGTCACGGCGTCGTTCCTCTTCCTTCGTCGTCTACAAGCAGTGCATCCCACGAAATGGGTAGTCCGCTGGATTTTCATCTTCCTGTGGTGCGGCGTCGTTGCGGCATCAATTACCGCTACAGTCATTGGAACATCGATCTGGCATCTTGAAGGGACTGAGTATTGCATTGCATATCAAAGGAAGGGCATGATGATAATCAATGAGTTCTTCCCGATTGCTTTTGATACACTCGTCTTCTTTGCCATTGCATGCAAGTTAATGCTCGAGCACACACACTCGAAGTCGGACGGGGCCGCATGGAGCTCGATATTCACTGGCAAATCCTTGCCGCGATTCTCTCGTGCTTTATTACAAGGCAGCCAACAACATTATATGTAAGCCTCACTACCCCTTTCCATGACTGAAAGATTTAATGCGACCTTACCAGAGTCGTGGTCGGAATGACTATTGCATCTGCAGTAGTGATGTTTACCCCTTCCGTACCAGGTCCTTATCTTCCAGTGGTCACATTGGTATCGGCCGCGCTAGCCGCCTCTATGGCCTGTCGTGTCTTCCGGAACCTGAAGACCCTTGATCTCAGAACTCAAGCATCAGCCATTCGAGCAGGGTCCCGCCTCTCTTCTGCGAGAGGACTTGGTCCACAGCCTGCAGAGTCTGGAAGTAAGGAAATGTGGAGACATATGGGAGTCAATGATTCCATCAGCGATAGTCTTGCATAGTTGGGCTCTTTTACTCAAGTTCGCTGGCGGAGAAACCAGCGAGCGAGAATTTCCTAAAGCCATAGTAGGTAAAAGTACCAGATTTGACTGTTAGATGTAGGGAGAAACAAGCCAATTGTAAAACTGTCCAGTGAAGAACCACAGTCCAGTAAGCACTGTGTGCGAAGGGTAAAAGCTTTTAATTAGCATTTGCTTGACATAGCAAGGCCGCGGCGCCTTGGTTATGGCATTATTTGTCTGAGATCTTGTAAGCAAATAGCGCGTTGATCACGTGTCATCAGCGCGCTCAGCCCGCGTTCCATTTTGGTCTTTGCCTTAAGTTCTCTGAACCTAACCGATCCGGCTCTGACTATCTGAGAGATCTATGCACAAACGATCTTCTTCTAAAACGACTGTAGCGAGAATACAGCAAAACGCAACGCTTCCAAGCTCTGTTTCTTCATCCTCGCAGAGCAGTAGTAATGAAGATATCATAGCTGGCGTCAAGTTGTACAGTCTCATTTCTGAAGTAACGAGTCTCCTAAATGAAACTGCGGAGGAGAATAAGGGAAAGGGGAAAGGTGAGCTGTTTTAGACTTCTTTCATCAGAATTCTCAGTTGCCTCAGAGAATCCTGGTCTGGTCGACAAGATACAAACATGTTCTTCAGATGTCAGAGACTCGACAATTTTGGTTCCGCTTTTGTGTGCCATTGTTCTAGAGGCAGCTGACTCCGAGACCAAACGCGTGGCTGAAAAGGTTGATCGTGCACTAGAAAGGCTCAGACGGCTGATTTCCGCATGGCTTGATCGTTTCTCAGCAGTTGCCGACCAAGTCTTCTCAAGCACGAAGGAACTGTTTTCAGTCATCGCAGAGATCCTCAGACTGACGATACGAGACGTGAGTACTGCTTGCCTGGTTGACTTCAGATATACTCATGAAATTTCGTAGGTACTGACCCTCAAAACTACTACCCAAGTAGCACCGTTTTTGTCGGATCTCACTACAAGAGCGCTAGACTCGCTCTTCACTCTAGCCAAGCTCACCCTCAAAGTCTCACATCCAGAAACACATACACACACTTACGACGTGCTCGGAACGGCCGCCTCAATCCTAACCGAAGTCAATCCATCAGGCATTCCGTTGGCCAATTTCCTCCGTTGTTTATCAGGAGCATACTACAATTTCGCAGGGAACTTTTATCAAGCTGGGCAACATGGGCCTGCCGTCCCATTTTTAAAGGAGGCGTGTAACCTAGGTGCGAAGGCACTGAGCCGTCGCTCTAAGGCAAAGAATGATGGGGAAGAGAAGGCGAGGGAGCAAGAAGGCTGGAAGCAGCTGGAGGAGACGCTATTCCGACGTTGGGAGCTCCTCGGTATATGTTATATGAAGATAGGAGATAGGAAGGTTTGTGGTGATCTTATTTCATCGGTTCTGCGACTCAGTCTCCGTTAGAATGCTTATATTGCGTTTCTTCGTTCCCTCGTTATGTTTCCTTACGCACTTTACGACCTCCCAACGGAGACGGGCAAAATACCTCCTTCACGAATATTCTCTAGTTCCAAAACCAGCATTCCCTTCGCTCAACTTGCAGCCGTCATTGATCGCGTCACATACATCGGGCTGAACGAGCTTCTCTTATCCGTGGACCAAATTTCCTTCCAGCACTCATTAAGCTCCTCCGAAAGTATGCGCGATCCACGGCTTATTGGCATCCTGATCGAAGAGCAGGTTAAAAGTCTTGAACAACGAAGTACTCGAGATAGCGCGCAAAAGTCAATTAGAGCCTTACTGGAGAGCGCGTTGAAGGTGTATAGTAAGGAACTCAACATGCCAGTTCGACGCGCCCGGGTAACTTTACGGCTTTTGGAGGTTCTGTATCGAATAGATAATACTCTTCCATTCGGAGAAATCCAGGCTATGGCACAAGAAATAGACACTTTACTTTTAACAGAGGTATAACTATGTTCCATTTCGAGCCACTTCATTTGCGCTAATTGACTTCGTAGGACCTAGGAGGGGACACTGAATTGGGTGTTTATCGAGCTCAATACCGTGCCTTGGGCCATTTATGGCTGGCTCTCCACGCTCACCGAGCTGCAGTTTCCAACCAGGTTTCCCTCGTCGCTGACCATGTTGAACAAGCCTGTCGTATCCTGCGGTCGTTGTTCCCCAAAACATCAACTGACAGTCCGAAGGTTGCTGTTGCGAGAAAATCGCTTACACCGCAACAACCTACGGCAAAGACGAGGACACGGGCGCGAACCAGAACTGCAGTTACGACAGCTGCTACAGGCGCTACGACACGAAGCAAGGCTCGTGTAGCACCAACGGCACCTACAACTGCAGCTTCGAAGAAAATGTCAACCACAACGAAGAAGGAGCCTCTCACTCCGGCTCCAAAACGCGGAGGTGAGTAGGAACCTGGTTAGTATCAGATTAAAGCACTGAATTATCTTCGCAGTACTACAACCGATGCCACTCAACACCGAAACCCCTCCTCGAACAAAAATACAGGCTATCAAACACCCCCTGGTATTTGACGACTTTGATCGGTTTTCTGGTGTTCTTCGTGAGTAATATTGGGCACCAGTCTCCCCTCGAGACTGATCATAGTTGTAGAAACTGTAGTACGTGTGCTTGGCCTCCTCTCGCTAAGCCTACAAAAGGTTCAGTTACTCGATGTGCTCCGAAAGCTTGCTGAAACACATGGAGGACCAACGAGCGAAGGTGCGTCTTTGTCGTTTCCTAGAGGTCTACCCACGTCTTGATCCCAGTGTAGGCTACATCAACGCATCCCTTGACCTTGCCCATGAATATATGCGCATTGGAAAGACTCGTCGAGCTACTGCGATCTTCACACAAGCGCTGGAAACTGTCCGTGCTGGCCACGTCTCGGAAGAAACATCCGCTTTGTTCCTCTTACGATTTGCCGAGTCTTTAGCTTTGATCGAAAATGTACCGCGAAGGTGAGCTTCTGAATTGGCCTCCTTTTGGAGTTGATGTTTAATCTCGCAATAGTTCTTCTGTGTATTGTGAAGCCCTCGCCGTCTCAAAGCGGATCGAGTACGATGAGAAGAGTGAGACGACTGTACAGAGGGTTCATGCTCGAGTTCGGCGACTTGAAAAGGCTGCTCTTGCTGCACGAACAGTAGCAATGATACAGCACTGCAAGGTCAGTTAACTCATAAATCCTCGTTTCTGAAATTTCACCGACAACACTGACAGGAAGACCTGACGATGTCAATAGAGCTACTGCTCCAATCACTTCGCCTCTGGAATCGAGCAATGGATAATCTCATGCGCCTCAGTCCACCTCCATCCGCTTCGAAACAGCCCGCACAAGATGACAACCCATTTGACATGTCGTCGCTCAAGCAAGCATTACCAAGTGAAACTCAACCTTTGCCTGATCCAACCCCTCAGATTGTAGTTCCTCCGCAACGGCATCTAGATAATCTGAGTCTTCGGATCTCCGAAGGGTTATTCGCTGTACTCTTCGACCTCGCCCAAGCCTACCTTATTCGAGGCTCAGCAAAAGAATCCGAGTTTTTCATCACTCAAGCACTTGACTTAGCTAAAGCGCTCAATGCTCCTGCCATGCTCAGTAGAGCTCTAGCGAAACAGGGTGAAGTGCAGGTTAGGTTAGGGAATACGAAGGATGGATATACATTGCTTGTTGAAGCTGGGGAAGTGTTGAGTGGGGTGCCGACGATTGATAATGTTGAGGTTGTCAGATTGACTGCGGAATGTAGAGCGAAGATGGGGGAGGAGGATGCTGGAGTTTTATATGGTCGCTCAGTGGATCTTCTAAGAGAGATTGATGTAGCATTTGAGAAGTATGAGATCGTTACATCCGGGTAAGTGTTTCCCCGGGCTATGCCTGGTATGGCAACGAGCTAATTTTACGTTCTCTAGACCAAGGAAGTCATTTGGGTTGTCTCCTGTCAGTGGAAAATCAGTGAGGGATATTGTGGTACCAGACATTTTGACCAGTGTGCTACGCCAGCAAAGTACGTATTGAGGACACGTCACAGTTGAGTACTGCTAACGTCTCTTTCGTAGTCTGGCTTCTCCGTGACCAGAACGATGAACAGCTTAAAGCCCTTCTTGAACAGTTTATATCACTTCCTCAATCATCTCTCACGAAAGCGCAAGAGAACTCCTTACTGGCAAAACTCAATCTGCATAATGTCTATTTTCGGTTCCAGAGCGACATGTTCCTTAACTCGCTGGCTGAGTCACGTAAGTCTATTGTTTTCATGCTGATACCTGTGACGTCAACTTAACCCTGTTAAGCTATCGCTATCCCCATGGGTATGCACGCCACCCAGAAACATGCATCAATTTCGGCACAAGATATCAACAACACTCTTGACCAAGCGGAAGAACAATTTTGGAATAGTTTGGCGCTAATCGCGCGGCGGGGCAACGTACTGGACGTCAGGGAGTCCACAGTCGCTTTAGCGGTGATCAAGTCTTTCCAGACGTCAATGGGACATAAGAATGAGAAAATCCATGTGCTGGTGTCACGCTTACTTGGTATTTTTGATTTCTCCTTGACTTCGAGGGGTGCGAATACTGAACCATGCGGTATCTAGATGCTGCGGCAGCCTTGACCCTACGACGCGAGATGCTCGAAGCTATCCATCACAAGTTTCCCCGGTCTCCAAGTGCGGATGACATGCAGTGGCCTTTGATCACAGCCGAAGGTGCCATGTTACCGCCTCCAGTCGCTGGCTCGAACTTTGCCGCTCGCAAACGCGTCAACATACCGGTTGATTCGGAAGATGACGACGACGACGACGAAAAGTCCGACGCGGACGCCACGCCACCTTTGAAATCATACTGGGAATCCGTCCGGATGCGGTATCGATCTTATTCCCTCGACTCCTTCACCCTTTCCTCGCCCCAAACAGAGAAACTGCCATCAAATTGGACCGTCATCCATATTAACGTCACCGAGGACAAGAACACGCTTTTTGTCTCACGACAAGAAGGCGGTGCAAAGGGTGATGGTCTCGTATTCTCTGTCCCGCTAAAGAGCAGGAGAGATAATGGGAGCGGAGATGATGATGAGGACTATCTGACGTTCCATGATGTAATGCATGAGCTGCGGGAAATCGTCAAGTTGAGTGATCAAGGGACCAAGGCGGCCGTTCACATCAAACCGGATGATGGTGCGGCTAGAGCGGCATGGTGGAAACAGCGAGCGGAGTTGGATTCGAGACTGAAGAATTTGTTGGAGAATATCGAGTTCTGTTGGTTTGGCGCATTCAAGGTATGGAAATTACTCATTATGATGAGAGTGACTTGCTGACGTTTATGCCCCAGACGATCTTGAGTCCAAAATGTACTTCAAGCCATGAAGCGATTACAGAGCTCGGGGATCAATTCGAGAAGGTGTTCAGGCGAAGCTTCGGGATCCAGGATACGAAACGAGGGGGAAATCCTCGGAAGACGTCATCCCAGCATCTTCCTCAGTCCTTCAACCAGGTCCGACTCGACGATTCTCTATTAAGATGCTTCTCCACTCTATCACCCAAATGTCGAGACGAGGAACTGGAGGATCTGATATATTTCATTCTCGACCTATACCAATTCCATGGAGTTGCGATACCCATCTCTGAGGTTGACATCACACAAATGGTCGTCGACCTCCGGACAATTCTAGAAGAACACACAATGAAGACACGTGGGCAGATAAACAAGAAGGCTTCGACGATAACGCCCGAAAGCGATGACGAGCATGTCTTCCTCGTGTTGGACAAAAACCTGCAGGGCTTACCTTGGGAAAGTATTCCGATCCTCCGAGGGAGAAGTGTTAGCAGGATACCAAGTGTTGACTTTCTTATTGACCGCTTGGAGTATGTTGAGGTCCGAAAGCGGTACCGACGTGCTGTTGAGCGAACAAGTGGAGTCGGGGCAGTTGTGGACCCTCGAAAAGGGTTCTTCATCTTGAACCCAAGTGGTGATCTTCGTAAGACACAGGAGCGGTTTAAAGATTGGGCAGACGGTATGAAGAAGACTGGGTGGGATGGCGTGGTTGGAAAACCCATCAGCGAACAACAGTTTGAGAATGCCTTGCGTCAATCAGATCTAGTGGTGTACGTGGCATTTCTGCATCGTCAAATTCCTCGCTCACGTACTGACCTTTAGATACTTCGGCCATGGTGGTGGAGAGCAGTATCTGCGGTCATACAAAATCAGGCGTTTACAGACATGCGCTGCAACTATGCTCTGGGGCTGTTCGTCTGGCGCACTGCGTGAGATGGGTGATTTTGATCGCACTGGTACAGCTAATGCGTATATGCTAGGAGGGTGGTGAGTAGCCAAGCCGCTTCAGCATCGTGTACCAACGCTTACAACTATTTTGCAGCCCGACGCTGGTTGCGAATTTATGGGACGTTACAGATAGGGATATCGACAAATTCAGCCAGGCTGTGTTTGACAAGGTGAAGCTGACGCCGGAGAATGTGCGGGTATGGAGTGAGGCGGACACTGCTGGCGTGTCGTTAGTCTCGGCAGTTGCGCAGGCCCGGAGCGTCTGTAAGTTGAAGTACCTCACTGGAGCAGCGCCTGTTGTGTACGGAATACCGTTTTATCTTTGATCTTCGGGATATCTGGATTTTTTCTGCTTTTTATTGTTTTCGTTTGCTGATCAGACCATTACCTTAGTCATCTAATACTTTATGATTTACGATCACACTGTTTTGTCTAATGCTCTCCATGACCCTTTTCAGCCCACGGTGGCTTGAGGTGGCGCATTTGATTTCTTTGTGGGCCATCAATCTACGCTTAGAGTGACCCTGAACTACGTAGGCTCGCTATCTCCATCTAGGAGATTGTGGCTGATCAGTGTTGGCGCGTTTCTATAAGCCACCGTCTTCTTTTGCTCCCTTTGCTTTGAAGAGAGGGAAACTCCCTTAAGACAAAAATCATGCGAGCGCGGTCGAATACAGCAACGACTGGGCTTTGAAACCGATGTAGGGAACTGAAACAAATGAAAACGGGTGCAAAACGACTTGGTTTAAAGGGGGAGTACGCAGCTGAAAGGAAATTGGTCGAAAAATAAAGATAAAAATCTTAGAGGTTTCAGGCGATGTTAAGATGACAGTATATGGCGTAGAATTCACTGGGGAACTATTACCCGACGTATACGACCTGTATACGGTTCAAAAATATGGATTTCAAACAAAATCTTCTAGGTTCAGCTAAACCCTCCCAAGTGGACGTCTTGCGCCGAGACTACAAAATCTTCGAAGAAGATATTGAGAGATGACAGAAATAGGCAGAAAAACCAAAATAAATGAAAAGATAGAATGTAAAATTTCGAGCACAGGGAAGACGAAATACATACTACTGAATGTCCAATAAAAATACATCGTGAAGACGGTGAGGAAGAACGAGAGAGAGGTACTCGAAAAGTTAGACCGGAGTTAATAGATACAATATAGAATGAAAGCATGTGCGGAGGCACAATAAATTGTACAATATAAATAGAATGCAAGGAGTCGAGAGCGGTGGACAGGAATAGTGGTGGTGTCGTAGTATACAATCCAGAGGCGGCCGAAGAGTCAGATAGTCCATGGGAAGTCGAACACGATGAAATCCAAAAGTTGGTCACGGGCGCTCCGACGTGACTGATCCGCGATATGATGAACAAGAGATAGTGGATGGACCCCTACAGTTTTTCGGGGGATATTTCCCTTACCATCCCACATGCCCTACATGCCTTATTGTTTTGTAAAATATTTGGAATTCCAAACGAGAATCCCGCTGTATTTTCCCCGCTCCGGTCCGGTGTTTGAAGTCCAGCCGGCGTTCAACATGGGAATTACGCCTCCCGCTCCAAGTTCTGGCTGAGGCGAGGCGCGTATCGTCAAATCACTCAGAGTGTAAACTTGTCGTGGATACAGGAGGAAGTTGAAGCAAGGCTCATGGTCCCTCACGCGGTGCACTTTTTTTTATGTTCGGAAACCCTTGAAGGGCCTTGTACAAAAGTGTAATGCAATGGCGGGTCCAAGCATCGTTTCCACGTTTCTAGCTATTCTTTATTTTCAGCCGGAAACTGTTGTGCATCGCCTCAGATAAATACGAAGAGCCTCGATGAGACGTAAAGCGCCTCCTGAATCTCTCTCCGCCGTCAAGAATGCCAATGCTCATATCCCAAGACCCGTCCTCAACCTCACACCTCTACTACTATGTCCGATATAGGAATACATCCAATGCTCCAGAAGCAGTAACAGGCACCCTGCGGAAGGCTGTTTTTATTGACACGTCACTGGTCGAGTTGACTCGCTTGGTTGAACCCAAGCAAGGCGGGAGCAAAGCGTCGACCCTCGAGGAAATGGTAGTCATTAACCAGGGGTGGGATGAAGAGGAAGAAGAAAATCTCGAAGAGCTCGACTCGGACAAGCCTCCTCTCAAGGTTCCCCGATACATAGTCCTGCCTTCCTTAAAATCGTTGAGAGTTGCGGGGACGCTGCCGGACATCCTCCTGCTGCTAGACATGCTGGAAGTTCCGAATCTGACAGATGTGGAGTTCACGGCCTTTTATGGAGGGCAGACCAACACGAATGAGATGTACCTGGACTTACTCCAAAGATTCCATGAACGATGTGGGTGTCCACGAGGATGGGTCAATATCACGCTGAAAGAGCCATTGGCATACGGTAAGCCGTTGTTCATTCTTCATAATTCGAATTGATCATCTCACCTGTAAAACAGACTTAGGGATACAGGGAGCTTTTCCATCACTTCCGACCGAAATCCTGTCCAAGCTACCGTATTTCTGAAGGTCCCTTTATCCATGCGGCAACCACGTATCCGCAAGTCGTCATTTCTTTTCAGAGAAACCAGAAACTTGACGACGAATGAGGCAGATAATCATGGATACAGACATGATTACATTGGTCTCATGAGAAGTCATGGTGTTGCGGACATGCACCGGGATCGGGAGCCAGGACGATTGTACATTCCACTTTTGACCATGGCTTTCTCAAAGTCCCTCTTGGTGTTTATGCTTCAAGGTCCCTTGCGCAATTTGGGGTATGTCACGCAGAAAGACCAATAAAGGTGCTGAGAGTGGGCTTGACAGAATTGCTATCCATTGAAGCTAGGACAGCATGAACGATCAATGTAATAGTCGGTATGATGCAGTGGTACCGATTCCACTCTCCTGTCCTTTTAACATGATTAGACTCTTGGCCACTCTGATTTGCAAATCACCTGAGCTGTGCCCAACAAAGTGATTCTTTACAGTTATATGTCATTCTTGATGAGATACAATGTCAATTGAAATAGCAAGAAAAACTGTCCCGCATCATTAGATATATACTAGATGAAAGTGACTACCTTTCAGTCTCTTGACACATACAGAGAAGCTGCTCCAATGCATCCGAGTCGAGGGGAACTTCCTGTGTTTTCTTCATAGCCTCTACAAACTGTTGTTTTCCATTCATAGTGTTCTCCTCCAGCTGACCATCACCTTCCCTTATCAGTCCATTCAGCACCAATTCTTCTAGAATTTGTCGAGATTCCGGGCGTTCTTTCGCATCTACCAACCAACACTGCTGCACCAAGCCCCATACAATATCTTCAACATGATCAGTTGTAGAAGCAGGAAAACTCGGTCGTTTGGGCATACACCCAGAAATAAGCTTGCGGACAATTTGTGCCTCGGACAATCCATGAAACGGGACTTTTCCATTCAGAACCTAGTCAAGAACTCGAGGATTAGCTTCATAATTCAAAGAAGTAAAAGGCCCGAACCTCATAATAGACACATCCGAGTGCCCAGACATCACTGGCCATTGTAGAGGAGACATTTTCTTCCAGCAATTCAGGAGCAGCCCAATGGTATGAGAATCCTGTGGCTGTTGTAGCGGCAATTGTGTACGCGAGCGTCTGATCAGTTCGGATGAACGACAGCCCGAAATCTGTTATACACGCGACACCGGAATCATTCACAAGAATGTTAACCTATGTCCAGAGTGTCTCAGACTCAAATTTCCTGGGTTCACAATAAGAAGGCAGCATTAACACACCCCTTTGAGATCGCTATGGACTAAACTCCAGCTGTGCAGGTAATGCAAGCCAGCAGTGATATCATAGATCTGACACCGTTATGACTCCTCATATGTATTGAAATGAACAGAGGGTACTCACAAGAGGAGCCCGTGAGACTGAGGGATTGTCCTTCAGATACTGGACAAGATCTCCATTCTGCATCCACGGGGACACGAGGCAGAGCCGTTGTTGCATCTCGTTCAAGTAATAGATTCCATAAAATGGAACAATATTGCGGTGATTCATTTGTCCCCATAATATCGCCTCTTTGGCATATATCTGCAACATGGTCACAATTACTATATGTCAAATTGGCGGAGTAGCATACCCTCAGCATGGCATCTATATCTGCCTTCTGATGCAGACGAACAACTTTCAAACAGAGTTTTTGACTGCCGTAATGTCCTTTGTGAATGTCGGAGAAGCCGCCACCACTTTCATGAGAATCAAATGAGACATCATGTAAGATGTAACAGCGAGGATAGAGTAGTGAGGATTTAGAAAGCTTGTAAAAATGTCGGAGAAGCCACCGCCACTTTCATGAGAATCAAATGAGATATCGTGTAAGATGTAACAGCGAGGATAGAGTAGTGAGGATTTAGAAAGCTTGTACAGAGCAATTAAGGCGTGCTTTTGAAGCCACGGTATTGAGGATGGCAGATGCTGTAAAACCTGAAATAATTGTAATAAGCCAGGAGTCAACTGTCAAGGCTTAAAGGTCACTAACCATGTACAGATAGTCAATCATCAATTGTGCTTGAGAGCCCTCGAGGTTCCGTAGAATCTTTCGTGACTTAGAGCTCTCGAGGATAGAGGCCAGCTTCTGGACGGAATCCAGATTAAGCACACTCATTGATTCACTGGTAAGATCAAGGGACGGAATCGGAGAAGGACTTCTTTGCCCAAGGCTCTCATCACTGTCTGAATACTCTGTGCATGATATCACAATTAGGACGGGATGACAGAAAAATACTAGTAGCTCACCTGCCCAGCGCAGGTTTTTCTGCTTGCTTTCAACACTTGGCTCCTTATCTCGCGAACCAGTACTTAGGAGTATGCTCATCCGAGTATCAGCATTGACGTCTCCACCACTGGTACCCCGAGGAACGAAATCAAATAACCCGAAATACCATTCTCTCAAACTCAATTCTCCCGTCATATTTCTTTGTGAAGGAGAAGGGGAGGTACTTGTACTCTCAACGATAGACCAAGCGACTTTGACGGGGACGACTTCTCCACCGAGTGTATGATATACTTCTGCAGAGTGAGAATCTCGAAGTGTATGTACGAGTGTTGAAGGTGCTTTAGCGTGGTTTTTTAGCTGTAAGAGAAGATGAATTATCCTGAGGTGGAGAGAGAGGAGGGGACGGGGCACCTTTCCGTAGAGAATTGCGTATTCCAATACTAACACGTTCTCTAACACAGCCTCCTTCTCTTTCTCCCTCCCCTTCCCTACTCTGGTCTCCGCTACATTCTCAGCCTCCTCTACACCTTCCTCCCCTACACTTGACTGACCATGTACACCAGCTCGTAATCGATCGAGAACAACACCAGGATCGTAGCCCACACTTCCAGAAAGGAAGAATAAAGTTTTGAGTCGAGTATGTTTAGAAGGGGTATCAGGTGTTGTGGATGCGAAATATGTTATGAATGGTTGTTGTTGGGAGGGGTAAGAAGGTGTTGGTGTTGGTGTAGGTGTGGGGCGGATGAAGTGAGAGTTTGCTCCTACTGATGTTGATGATGGATGTGGCGTTGGTGGAGAAGTTGAGGATGAGGAGGGACGCGGGTGAGGATGTGATGGGGATGGAGGTGGTGGAGAGGTGACCAAAGTGTATGAGTGTGGATGTGGATGCGATCGAGGTGAAGCGTAAGACGAAGCTAAATCGTTCACGTTAAGTCTGCCTATAGGCGCTCGCGGACGATTCAAACGTACCTTTCGCTCGCCAAAGTTTTAACACCGAATCATCACGGAGACATTGTAAAAGCTCGTCGATACATGCGAGAGCTAACCGTGTATGTAATTCCGGTGACTGGAGGAGAAAAAGAAAACCAACGTGCGTGAGTAAGATGAGAGGTAGTCCATGGAAGGGGGGTAAACGTACAGTGTGTCGTTTGACTAACACGAGGTATTCAAGGAACCGCTTTCCGGCTGTGACATTCGCTTCAGAGATTTGGTTGAGAAGATCAAGATCGGATTCTCTATCTCGTTCACGCTCGTGATCAGGTTCGGGTGGAATGAGAAGCTATTGAACAATCAACGTTAAGAGTTGAGCGGATTGTACTTATTGAAGGAGGACTAACGAACCTTCATTCCTCGATCAAGTTCACCTCTTCGAAGCATCCACAATCCCCATTTGACACACGTTTTCCTGTCTGTATGTTTCAACCCCCCTCCTCCTCCAAGGAGCAAGTCGAAGATCCCGTTTATAGGGTCCTCAAGACCGCCTTGCGTATCCCCATGGTCGACACATGAAGCGTACAAGTCTAATAACTTGGACGTTTCCTTGTGTTGTTTGTAGAGTTGTAAGAGAGGTTTAAGGAGGGAATGGCGGAGGAGTATAGGTTCAAGTTCGGATAGAACGACGTTATGCGGTGATTCAGAAGATGTGAGGAGTTGGTTGAGAGCCGCAAGGTTTTGTGACTGAGCGTAAAGTTTCGCCAGAACCGTATCCACTACCTGCAACACTGCATCAGAACAAAAAAACGCAGCATATGAAAGGAGGAGAGACGTATACGCACTCTTGTGACACTCGCACTCAAATCCTCCTTCCTCCTCTCTACTCTCGCTCTCTTTCTCGATTTTTCCAAAAACACAAGTAACATTTCACGCGTAGCATCATTCAATACGTGTATGAGTTCAAATGATGGTTGTGAATCCGGTGAGAGATGAGAAGAGTAGCTGGGGACTAGGTTGAGTTTGACTAAGTTGTTAGCAAACCATATGTTTTTGACAATGAATTTGAAAATGGAAAGAGAGGGAGAGAAAACGGTTGAATGAGGTGAGTTTGTCAGTTGTATAGCTGTGTAACAGGATAGGAGGAAAGGGGAAGGGACGGATGAAGGGAGTGAAGAGAAACTTACTTATTTCTTCAACATTCCTCGCTGAAGGCATACGTTCCGCTACACCAGCGAATACATCCACCTCGGATTCAGAAGTAACATTTCACGCGTAGCATCATTCAATACGTGTGTAAGTTCAAGTGACGGTTGTGAATCCGGTGAGAGATGAGAAGAGTAGCTGGGGACTAGGTTGAGTTTGACTAAGTTGTTAGCAAACCATATGTTTTTGACAATGAATTTGAAAATGGAAAGAGAGGGAGAGAAAACGGTTGAATGAGGTGAGTTTGTCAGTTGTATAGCTGTGTAACAGGATAGGAGGAAAGGGGAAGGGACGGATGAAGGGAGTGAAGAGAAACTTACTTATTTCTTCAACATTCCTCGCTGAAGGCATACGTTCCGCTACACCAGCGAATACATCCACCTCGGATTCATCACCAAACAGCCCTCCCCTCAAGTCCGGATAATAGCTAACCAAGACTCTAGGATCCAACGACCCATTAAACAAGTTCCTCCCTGCATCTTCAAACAACGTTTCCGAGAAACATTTAAATCCAATAACTTGATATGCATATTGCAATTCCTCCGCCTGCGTATGAAATGCATCAGCACATACGCCCTTGAACCACATGTAGCATAGGTTATAGAAACGTACCTCATTGGGATCAACAATCAAATTACCCTCGAGCTTTTTCCTCCGTTGGTCAACTAACACAACAGCGTCGTCAATATTGATACGCATATTGCAATTCCTCCGCCTGCGTATGAAATGCATCAGCACATACACCCTTGAACCACATGTAGCATAGGTTGTAGAAACGTACCTCATTGGGATCAACAATCAAATTCCCCTCGAGCTTTTTCCTCCGTTGGTCAACTAACACAACAGCGTCGTCAATCCTATGCGAATCCAACAGAGAATCGACTTGGTCTACGAGTGTCGAAGGGATCAACGAAGATATTGAGCGAGCATCTTCAAGCACGAGGACAGAAGACCTAGGAAAGGCATGCATAGGTGTACGTCACACCCAGACGGACACTGAGCCAGTACTTGAACCTCAATGGAAGTTGGACGGACGTTTGAGCGCAGGCGTTGTTGCGGAGAAAGGAAAGTGGAACTTGATCGTACTTGTTATCTATGGAAAGCCGGAGTGAGAAGCAGGCAGTCAAACGCAAACGACTCGTGAACGTGCATGTGACAAAGTGTGACATGGTAATTGCCTAAAGCTAATTAACGACGCGTTGGCACCCGGAATCGACGCGAGGAAATGTAAATGTAGAGTCTCGAGACAAATAGTTATCCTAAGTCAACTGTCAGTTCACAAAGAATTGATTCTGGCAATGTTCTATGACCTCGGTACTTTCTGACAGCCCATGCAGCTTGGTGGCCAATGACCATTCAACTCTTTTGAGTATGCATCAGTGAAACGGAGAGCCTGAATCGAGAATCCAAGAGTAGTTAAGCAAGAAGTGTCCATGGGATGATGAATAGACGAACTTTCTCATGGTATTTCACCTAAGACCCTCTGCACAATTCTCTCAAGAACCTCTGCAGAGGAAGAGGGTGGAATCATGCATTCTTCTGCTGCATTCCTCTATGGGGCTGATCCTCTTCCTCCTTCATTGTACTTAGTTCTCGAGTCTTGTCCCCGGGCCGCGGCCATCCAATTGACATTGTGTCATCGATGCATCGATGGTGCGAGAAGCATCGGACTCTGACGTTCCCGCCACCCGAACACGCTTCCTTTTTGATGGGGATGAGCTGACACATCCATTCTTGTGGGTCCCGTTTCTCAAGGGTCAAGGGCTAGAACCTGATAGATTGGGGGTATTGTGTATGGATTGTGTGATACGGACGGCATGATGTTTTCTTTATCAGCCTGAGACGCGGAGTCACTAGGCTTGCGCTTCTGGCTCTTTTTGGCAGGGGGGAAAGTGTGCGGCTTGAATTGTTTGAGATTTCGAAAGCTTGCTGGTCAACGTCCCATCGCATTTACGCGTCGAATATGAATATTTCACCAAACTGACGCATCGACCTCAGGTGCGAAAATAATCTCAGGTGCATTTCTTACTTTGTGGCCAAATTGGCCAAAAGAGGGCTCGGAGGAAAACCACAAACAATCATTTGCTGGTCTTTCTCGGACTCATTTTGTCTTCAAATGTCTTAATGAAGTTATAATTCGACACAAAGGGGTATGTCACACCTAAGTCACGTTCACGAGTCGTTTGCTACCTTAACAACATCCACACAGTTTTTACTATTTGCAAGACCTTGAACTACGAACATGTTCTTGTCGGAGACTACCGGGGGTCCTGTGTGATGCTCAATCCGCCGGGTCAGCATGTCAATTTTGACGTGCCGACGCGTGGGCGCTCCATTGAGCTTCTCACTCTGGCTTTCCATAGTTATCTACTTACGTCAGTTATTTATACCCTCTTTTTGACTGGTGACCAGCACGGCACTACATACGATGTTAGTGGATTGGGAATCTCTTCGTTGTCATTCTTTACAACCCGGTGGGTTTGGAGCTGACAGAGTGCGCATGTGGTCCGTGCACCATCTCTTATTTTATTCTCTTCTAACGATAAGGTCTGTTACTTTACAGGCCTCAATTACTCAACGTCCGGCCCAAACGTTCCTCCTCTCCATCCTCGACTTCAACTCAACCACCACACAAAGACAAACATTAAAGCTCACTAGACACTTCCCGTTCATTCGTTCTCTACCCTCCAACCTTTCCTTCCGCCTCTTCTTACAAACCACGAGAGGACCTACAAAAGACCCTTACGCTCTTATAATCTCGTTATTCCGTACTCGTTCAAAACTCTCCTGCTTCCAGGGATACCATGGTATAATATCGGTGTTTACGCTCACGCTGCCAAGGGAATTACAGTCTACGTGTGTTGAGAAGTTGAGTTTGCATTGGTTGAGAAATTCGATGGGAGAGGGGCTTTTGGGGTTGTTGAGGTACGTGGCGTCGTCGTTTTTTATGTGATAGGAGAGAATGTGTATGCTGAGATTTTTATTTTGTGATAGGGTGACGAAAAACTTGATTCGACTCGCAGATCCCGAACTAGCAGTTATGCTCGAACAGTGAGTAACACAATTCTTCTCTTCTCCTCCCTTTTCTCTCCCCGACCGAATAAAACACACTTCCTGACCCATACCTCCACACATCACATCACCCCTCCCCATCCTCGCCTTTTCATATCAACTTCAATACTAACGACGACATCTCCTAACACAGATCAGCTCAACTCCCATTCTTCGCACTCTCAAACTCACTCACACTCTTCTCACACGACATACTAACACCCCCACTCATCCAACACGCTTTCAATTATATATCATGCAGACCTCTAATTTCCGTTGTCTACCTCGCTTTGGCTGTACGTCGCCTACGTTTCTTTCCTCCCTAATGCACATGCTAACTCAGTTCATTGTGTTTAGTGCGATTTTCTGTTGTGTATACCTCGCATTCTCAGATTGTTATAAGTAGCGAGGAAAGAAGAAGTTAGGAAATTGGTGGAAGAAGATGAAGATGGGATGACTCATTCGTTGTAAAGCAGTTTACCTGAATTAACAGATGGACTAGACGAACCGTCATCCGCACCCTCACCTACACCTGTACCCACATCACCGCGACAACCGCAACCACTGTTACGACTGACTCCGTCCACGCCCGTACCAACATCATCGTCAGCTTCTACAACTGTCACTCATGATGAACACGCGTCCGATCATTCAAGACATACACCTGACACCTTGCCTTTACTCGCACCTACACCTACACCAAAAGACGGTGGTGAACCGCAGGAGCAGGAGCAACTGCAGGTTGATGGTGTGCCTGTATACTCTTCTTCCTCATGTTCATCATCGCGATTGCCTTCGCTTTTGGTTTCACGATTGTCTATGGACGATACAGAAACGACAATGGTCGTTTCTGAAGATCTTAGTGCTATTCCTACTTCTCCTGAAGAGGTAACGACTCCGCCAGAGTCTGATTTGACTCTTGTTGATTCGAAACTTGTGGATGAGGAAAAAGTTGGCGGTGTTGTCGCTGGTGTTGGTGATGGTGATGCTAGAGCTGGTATATCTACGACGCCTACGATGCCTACGTCTACGGAGACCGAGGGAGGTTCGTTACCTCCCACACAACCCCTCGTCGACTCTCACCTCGACGAGGACCCTCTCTCTAATTCTACCAAAAGCGCTAACGAGGATACCAACAATCAAACTCTAACAAACCCACCAACCAACTCTCCTTCCACCACCTTCCCTTCCTCCCCCACCTCCACCTCTCCCTCCCCCTTCCCCTCTCCTTCAACCCACCCACATAAACTCTCCCTTCCCACCCTCCTGGAAATCATCAAGTTGAGTGATCAAGGGACTAAGGCAGCCGTTCACATCAAACCGGATGATGGAGCGGCTAGCGCGGCATGGCGGAAACGGCGAGCAGAGTTGGATTCGAGACTGAAGAATTCGTTAGAGAATATCAAGTTCTGTTGGTTTGGCGCATTTAAGGTATGGAAATTACTCGTTATGATGAGGTTGGCTCGCTGACGTTTATGTCCTAGACGATCTTGAGTCCAAAATGTACTTCAAACCATGAAGCGATTACAATGCTCGAGGATCAGTTCGAGAAGGTGTTCAGGCGAAGCTTCGAGATCCAGGATACGAAACGAGGGGGAAATCCTCGGAAGACGTCATCCCAGCATCTTCCTCAGTCCTTCAACCAGGTCCGACTCGACGACTCTCTATCAAGATGCTTCTCTACTCTATCATCCAAATGTCGAGACGAGGAACTGGAGGATCTGATATATTTCATTCTCGACCTATACCAATTCCATGGAGTTGCGATACCCATCTCTGAGGTTGACATCACACAAATGGTCGTCGACCTCCGGACAATTCTAGAAGAACACACAATGAAGACACGTGGGCCGATAAACAAGAAGACTTCGACGATAACGCCTGAAAGCGACGACGAGCATGTCTTCCTCGTGTTGGACAAAAGAACAAGAAGGCTTCGGCGATAACGCCTGAAAGCGACGACGAGCATGTCTTCCTCGTGTTGGACAAAAACCTGCAGGGCTTACCTTGGGAAAGTATTCCGATCCTCCGAGGGAGAAGTGTTAGCAGGATACCAAGTGTTGACTTTCTTATTGACCGCTTGGAGTATGTTGAGGTCCGAAAACGGTACCGACGTGCTGTTAAACGAACAAGTGGAGTCGGGACAGTTGTGGACCCTCGAAAAGGGTTCTTCATCTTGAACCCAAGTGGTGATCTTCGTAAGACACAGGAGCGGTTTAAAGATTGGGCAGACGGTATGAAGAAGACTGGGTGGGATGGCGTGGTTGGAAAACCCATCAGCGAACAACAGTTTGAGAATGCCTTGCGTCAATCAGATCTAGTGGTGTACGTGGGATTTCTGCGTCGTCAAATTCCTCGCTCACGTACTGACCTTTAGATACTTCGGCCATGGTGGTGGAGAGCAGTATCTGCGGTCATACAAAATCAGGCGTTTACAGACATGCGCTGCAACTATGCTCTGGGGCTGTTCGTCTGGCGCACTGCGTGAGATGGGTGATTTTGATCGCACTGGTACAGCTAATGCGTATATGCTAGGAGGGTGGTGAGTAGCCAAGCCGCTTCAGCATCGTGTACCAACGCTTACAACTATTTTGCAGCCCGACGCTGGTTGCGAATTTATGGGACGTTACAGATAGGGATATCGACAAATTCAGCCAGGCTGTGTTTGACAAGGTGAAGCTGACGCCGGAGAATGTGCGGGCATGGGGTGAGGCAGACATTGCTGGCGTGTCGTTAGTCTCGGCAGTTGCGCAGACCCGGAGTGTCTGTAAGTTGAAGTACCTCACTGGGGCAGCGCCTGTTGTGTATGGAATACCGTTTTACCTTTGATCTTAGTCAGTATGATACATTGGTACCGATTCCACTCTCCTGTCTCATGATTAGACTCTTGGCCACTCTGATCTGCAAATCGCCCGAACCGTGCCCAACGAAGTGATTCTCTACAATTATATGTCATTCTTGGCGAGATACAACGCAAATTGAAATAGCAAGAACAATCGTCCCGTATTATCAGATTTATACTAGATGAAAGTGACTACCTTTCAGTCTCTTGACACATACAAAGAAGCTGCTCCAATGCATCCGAGTCGAGGGGAACTTCCTGTGTTTTCTTCATAGCCTC
>KQ962553.1:175409-187053 GCA_001563735.1 Leucoagaricus sp. SymC.cos
TATACTAGATGAAAGTGACTACCTTTCAGTCTCTTGACACATACAGAGAAGCTGCTCCAATGCATCCGAGTCGAGGGGAACTTCCTGTGTTTTCTTCATAGCCTCTACAAACTGTTGTTTTCCATTCATAGTGTTCTCCTCCAGCTGACCATCACCTTCCCTTATCAGTCCATTCAGCACCAATTCTTCTAGAATTTGTCGAGATTCCGGGCGTTCTTTCGCATCCACCAACCAACATTGCTGCACCAAGCCCCATACAATATCTTCAACCTGATCACTCCCAGGATCAGGAAAACTCGGTTGTTCGGGCATACGCCCGGAAATAAGCTTGCGGACAATTTGTGCCTCGGATAATCCATGAAACAGGACTTTCCCAGTCAGAAACTAGTCGAGGACTCGAGGATTAGCTTCATAATTCAAAGAAGTAAAAGGCACAAACTTCATAATAGACACATCCGAGTGCCCAGACGTCACTGGCCATTGTAGAGGAGACATTTTCTTCCAGCAATTCAGGAGCAGCCCAACGGTATGAGAATCCTGTGGCTGTTGTAGCGGCGATTGTGTATGCGAGCATCTGATCAGTTCGGATGAACGACAGCCCAAAATCTGTTATACATGTTGTGTATATATCCTTTCAGACTTATCTCCTTTCCATCTCACATATTACATAAGTCTCTCTTTTTTATCCTCACGTAGTCTTTCGTCTACCTCAGTCTCGTTCTACGATACTGAGGTGAGAATACTTTATTATATGGACAGAATATCATTACTTATTATACCTTGTAGTGTTATCTCATCACTCTAGGTATTCCCAATATATTCTCAGTCTCGTTCTACGATACTGAGTGTACGGGATTGCTCTTCAGATACTGGACAAGATCTCCATTCTTCATCCACGGAGACACGAGGCAGAGCTGTCGTCGCATCTCGTTCAAGTAATAGATTCCATAAAAAGGAACAATATTGCGGTGATTCATTTGTCCCCATAATATCGCCTCTTTGGCATATATCTGCAACATGGTCACAATTACTATATGTCAAATTGGCGGAGTAGCGTACCCTCAGCATGGCATCTATATCTGCCTTCTGATGCAGACGAACAACTTTCAAACAGAGTTTTTGACTGCCGTAATGTCCTTTGTGAATGTCGGAGAAGCCACCGCCACTTTCATGAGAATCGAATGAGATATTATGCAAGATGTAACAGCGAGTTAGAAAGCTTGTACAGAGCGATCAAGGCGTGCTTTTGAAGCCACGGTATTGTGGATGGCGGATGCTGTAAAACCTGAAATAATTGTAATAGGTCAGAAGTCAGCCGTCAAAGCTTAAAGGTCACTAACCATGTACAGATAATCAATCATCAGTTGTGCTTGAGAGCCCTGGAGGTTCCGTAGAATCTTTCGTGACTTAGAGCTCTTGAGGATAGAGGCCAGCTTCTGGATGGAATCCGGATTAAGTGCACCCGTTGATTCAGTGGTAAGATCAAAGGACAGAATTGGAGAAGGACTTCTTTGCCCAAGGCTCTCATCACCGTCTGAATACTCTATGTATGATATCACAATCAGGACAGGATGACAAAGAAATCCTAGCAGCTCACCTGCCCAGGGCAGATTTTTCTGCCGGCTTTCAACACTTGGCTCCTTATCTCGCGAACCAGTACTTAGGAGTACACTCATTCTAGTATCAGCATCGACGTCTATTCAGGGAAGATTTATCGAGCAGCCAGACAGTGTACTTGATTTCTCACCTGCTGCTGACACCGAAGTCATGCCTGGGTGACCCATCATAGCTTGATTCACAAATGCAGATTGCTTTACTTGTCCGGAGGAGGGAATAAGGTTTTGCTTTCATTGACCATCAGGTTCTGGATCTCATCAACTGAGGTGCCACTGAGCGAATCCGGTCCCATTGCTACTCCCCAGAACAAGTCTATCCCTGCCCTCGCCGTACCATCAACCACACCACCTCCCCATTTGGTGCTTTGTGTCATGACCATGTCATCCACATCCTCGATCGAGACACGGCCTATATCAATCCTTTCCCCACGAGATCTGTGCCTAACGACTTTCGGAGGCGAGGTCCTCTCGTGCATCCTTAGATGTTGGTCCAGTTTATTTCTGGTCCGAAACTCATGATTGCAGGTGTTGCAAGCATATTTAGGATAGGGAGATGTGTCGTGGGGTATGAGCTTCAGATTTCGTCGAGATGACGCACCCTCAGCGACGTCGGAAGGTAAGGGATATTCTCTCTCCTTCCTTTTTATCCCGCGCACTCCTTGAGTTGAATTCCGTCGCGGCAAACTTTGCTCGTGACGATCCAATGGAGCTGGACTAACTTGAAGATCCTGTTTCACAGCACCTGGATATAGCGGAGGTGCGGTGGATGATACCCCCCTCGTATTTATTTGATCAATGTATCCGGCGGTAGGATAAGAGGGTATATCAGCCGTTGACTCGAGGAGTCTCGTCGAGCTGTTGCCTTCGATCAGTTTGCGAGGATGAGGGTCTCTTTTCGACATGAGGGTGTAATGGGTAGCCTTTTCGTCGTGTTGAAACAGGGCGTTACTGTTGAAGTAAAAGTCACTGGACGGTAAGATGTGTCAGGCTGTTGCTAAGAGGGTGGGTGGTACAGGGTGGCAATGCCAGCCCACATGGGGGAATTAAATGGATTTGATATGCCCTGATACAAAGAAGAGACAGTTATATCATGATGGACGAAGGACACAAATTAGCTCATTGGTTGTCATCGACAGATTTCTTCCATCAATAAACGACTACGCTCACACAACCCCATCCCTGGGCGCAGATTGATTTTAGTCCGCTGCTCTTGTGTCGTGTAATCTGGCGGCGAGGCTGGAACTTTGATTCAGGTAAGTCGAGCGGCTACAACGTGTGTATCGTTCCGGCCAACGAGGTGTGACTGTATGATGCGTGGCCACAATCTTCGGGCCGAGCATCTGGTTGTTCCTGGTTGATCTGATCACAGCTGAGCGCTGAGCGTTGAACAAATGTTCGTACTTGTACCGGAAGCCCATCCATGGAGTTTAGAATCCTAGATTATTCTCTAAACCTTGTTCAATTTGAGACTCCGACAATCTACATTTGTTTTTCTAGGCCGTGGCCATGTGTTAGAATATCCTAAATCAAATCAGATGCTGTAGAACAACGCCCTCTAACACGATGCTCCAGCTTCGGGTTTTTATGAGACCTTGATTTTGTGTTTAAGGAGCATGTTTTGTGCTACCGGTAATGTTCAATCACCTTTGATTCCCTGTTTTCAATTTGTTCTCACCCGAAAACTGGTCAGGAGGGATCCCGCAAGCTGAATACATTTTTCATAAGTAAATCATCTCAGTATGGTGTAGCTAGCGTCCAGATGTCAAACATGAGGTAGAACCACCAAAGCGGCGGGATTGGGCAACGGGATGTAGTCTCGACAAGCAGAGATAAGTAGTCTCCCGGAGTCAGACTCTTAGTGTGTCTTTTTGTGATGTTGATGGTGACACACATAGTAGTAAGACGACTCCTTGATTTGACATTGACAGATTTAGTTTCAAAGTTTCAAGTCAAATACTGATCTTGGGCATTTGGAAAAGGGAAGCGATAAGAAGGGATTCACAGAACCCGCCATCGAGGTCAGTGAACTAATCATCATGAAAGAGTAAATCAGTCTCGTGTGACGAGCAAGTTGGATTTCAAACACTAAATGCGACAAACAATGCCGAATTCACGGGCCGCTGTATTCACTACTTTATGCCGGATACGGCTCCCCTTAGCCGTCGCTGGGGGAGCTGGCATCCTCACACATACAAAGAAGACCCTCAAGAGCAACAAAATTGAGAGAGATATCTTGAGCCTTCCTCATTGCTTCCTCAAAGTGTCGTTTCCGCCTCATTGTATTGCTTTCTAGCTGTCCCTCACCTTCCCTCGCCAAATCATGCACCACAAGTGCTTCTAGAATCTGACGACATTCCGGACGTTCTTTCGCATCTCTCGTCCAGCATTGATGTGCCAAATCCCATACAATATACTCAGCATAACTTGTGTCGATGCCTCGTGAAGGACCGGGTCGCTCAGGCACAGACCCCGAAATCAGTTTCCGAATGATTTGAGCCTCAGACAATCCTTGGAAAGGGACCTTTCCTGTTAGGACCTAGTGATTGATAGTTTCCTTAGAGTATGCACTGAAAAGACAATGTTGTGAGACGAACCTCATAGTAGACGCACCCCAATGCCCAGACGTCACTAGCCATTGTACAGGAAGCGTCATCTTCCAGCAATTCAGGTGCTGCCCAATGATGCGAGAGTCCAGTAGCAGTGGTAGCAGCAATTGTGTATGCGAGGGTCTGGTCAGTGCGTATGAAAGAAAGTCCAAAGTCGGTTATACAGGCAATTCCAGCATCGTTCACGAGGACATTGACCTATGATGTGAGTCTTAGACCTAACTTGGGCGTGTTCAGGCATGATAAAAAGTAGGTTTTACCCCTTTGAGGTCACTGTGGACCAGGCTTCGGCTGTGTAAGTATTCTAGACCAGCAGTGACATCATAAATCTGATATTCACTTTAAGTGTGGCATTGACGAAAGTAAATAGAATTTGCTCACAAATGAGATACGGGATATAGATGGATTGTTCTTAAGATACTGAACGAGATCGCCATTCCGCATCCAAGGTGACACAAGACAGAGTTGTCGTTGTGCCTCATTGAGATAATAGATACCGTAGAAAGGAACGATGTTGCGGTGGTTCATCTGTCCCCACAAAATCGCCTCTTTGGCGTAAATTTGTAATATGGTCAGGACGACGCTCCACCAATACTATGTAAGTACTAACCCTTAACAAAGCATCTATGTCTGCTTTTTGGTGCAACCGAACAACCTTCAGACAGAGCTGTTGATCGCCATAATGTCCTTTGTGAATGTCAGAGAATCCTCCACCACTTTCGTGGGAGTCAAACGAGATGTCGCGGAGAATATAACAACGAGGGTAGAGTAGTGATGATTTTGAGAGCTTATATAAAGCGATCAGGGCATGCTTCTGAAACCAAGGTACTGAAGGAGGCCGTTGCAACACCTAAGGAGGGAGCGTCAGGTGTCGGAGTCGATGAACAAGCGAATGGCATATACGCACCATGAACAGATAATCTATCATCAGTTGTGCCTGAGAGCCCTGGAGGCTTCGTAAAAATTTTCGGGACTTTGGGTCCTTTAGGATTGATACAAGCTTCTGGTTAAGAGCCGAAATGTCCTAAAAATTGACGGAAATGACAGTTAGTCCTGAATAAAATAACGAACGTGCATCGCACCTTTTCAGTGCTGACCGGTTCATGGTCCAGTCTCGGGCTGTCCACTGTCTTGTATATAGGAGGAAAGGCTGAAGCAGCTAGGGATTTAGGGGAAGGATGATCGTTATACCCAGGAGATTCGGAGCTACTGCTGCTAAGACACTGATAAGAAAACGAAGAATTCAGTATCGTGTTATCAAACATAGTGAGGCGTAAATTAATACTACATCTACTACTCACGTCTTCTTTGAAATCAGGATACCGCCGGATCAGCTCGAAATACACGTCACTTGCGAGGTCATGAAATCGCCAGAATGGGAGGGCAGCCATTTTTTGTCGAGCTATATTGCGTTTGGGATGGAATTCCTTCTTTTCCTGTAGGAAAGAGTCTGGTTGAATGCAGTGATGTACCAATACCAAAGTATATCAGCACGGATAATGCTGTACTGGCGGAAAAACCAACGGACCCTGGCCGTCTTTCCGACGTATAATCTCATCATAGACATCGGTAGAGAACTCGAGAAACTGCGCAAGAGTTAACTGCACGAGCTTCTTGCGTGCGGTTTCCCGACGATTGGGGTGCTCTGTTGAAGTGTTAGCGGAAGCATGTTAGGTGAACAGGCATGTGCGACACCTCTGGCAAGGTAGTCAGCAAGGTAGCGATTGAATTCGTCGTAATGTATTCGGAAAACAGCACGAATGGAAGCGTTCAGCGTTGCTTGCTGTATTGTTAGAGTAGTGTCCACGGACGGTCTGGTTGACGAAGAAACTGGCGCAGAAAGCGTTCGGCGAGTCGCCATGTCCTATATGAACGAGTTATGCACTTCCTCCGAGGTGTGGTTGTGATCTTTTATAGCTTCCAGGATAATCCTGCTTCTCGGAACTCAGTAGGAGTGTTCAGCGGCGGCCAATTTGGCCTTGGAGACTGGGTTGAGGACTGGGAAAGTGGAGAAACCAATGGGATTCCGGCATGGGTATCGCCTTGAAGGCGGCTGATCAGGTCGAATGATGAGCGAATCGCTCGACTTGACAGGCACAGCTTTGCAGGATTAGGCAGACACAGCCCCGCTACCTGGTTGAGTTTTCCAGGGTTGTCTGTGATTCGTATGTGGGATAGGGTTGCACGGGAAAGCTGAAGTTGTTAATGAATGGAGGGGGCTCAATAAGCACAGTACTTTACATGACACATATACACACTGGCTGACCGTTATGATAATTTCGGGCCGTGATTTTATAAGTTGTCTGTGTTATGCTCAACCTAGCTGAACCAGCGATCATGTATTAAAACTAGCGAAACGTCTACAAGCCCTACAAGTCAGTTTAGTCTTAAGCCAAACCCAATAGCTATTCAGTATGCAAGACGACTGAGCACCTAGCTTTGTGGTGCTAAGTATACAATTCGGCAGACACTCACTGCATTGCTATAGGGTCAATAAATCGCACACCAGCTATAATTCGAGTTCGTGAAGTTCAAGCATCCAGTCACTACTGCATTTTAATTGACCGATAAGTTGGTATTCTGTATCACAACTAAGCGAATATTGCGCGAGGTTCGTAGATTTTACACACAATCTTTAGAGCCCTTCCCGGATGCTTTCGATACGAGGCACAATAACGGCAGGAACAAACATTCCGAGCACCAATTCAACGAGATGAGGAGTCTGAAGAACTCGGCGGATATCAAGGTGGCAAGCGGAAAAAAAATCAGGGAACCCAACGAATTTGGAGACCAAGGGACGCAGGCTAGCCGCCAATCTCTTATGCTCGACCCAAAAGAAATAGATAAACAATAAAGCAGAACAGAATTAAAAAAATAGATCTGGTAGCTTGACTGCGGACACATCCGAGATTTTATGCACCATCAGGAAAAACGAGTAGATCAATAATGGTTTCAATACATGACGGAATAATCACACGAACCTGAAAAAGGTCACCCTCGTAGGTACCTGATGAAAACTCCCCGGGTTGGAATTAGGTAGTAGGAAAGAAGACTTTTGTGAGTTATCCGTAGGGGAAAGCTGCTGATCAACTTGACGAGCTGCTGCTGCTTCGGCTTGTTTCCTCAGAAGAATAGCTACTTCAAGTTCTGTACACCTCGTTCTTCTTTTTCGCATCTGTGGAGTAGCGCCTCTGTTGTAGGCGTGTCTGTGGTGGCCGGGATTACAACAGTCGGACTCTGTGACTCATATGTGTAGGCTCGATTGCGGGGCTCGAGGAAGGAGTAGTTGGCAGTCGGCAGGCTCACAACCCAGGTCTTGAACTGTGTATTCTGGGGGTTAAGTAGAATTGTCGAATAGAGGGAGAAGAGACTCATGCGGGCATGAGACACGCCAGTTGTTGAACCGATCCACGAGTGTGGGCTTGATTTCGGCCATACTATCAAGGAGCTCCCCGCCATTCCGCAGCAGTTTAAGACGCTAGTAACCCAATGGTGATGCTTCGCTTACCAAGGACAGATTCTCTTGCTGCAGACCCGTAAGGGCCTTTCGGCAGGTCGGATGTGTCGGCAACTTTTCAAGAGTGATGATCGTAGCCCGTGTAAAGTAGATGAATAACCTTTCAAGGCCGCCCTCGTCGTTATATGCCCATGATCGGGCCCTGCAGCGCTCAGCCATGCGGAGAGCATCCCAGGAATCTACCGAAGGATCCCATATGAACTTCATGGCCTGTTCGGCGAGCTCTCCTATAGGAGCCGGTCGGTGTTGAGCATGCCGACTATCGGCGTAGGTAAGATGGGACTCGTTGCGAGAGTGTTGCTGGCGCATGGATAATAGAGGCACAAGCAAGTTGACGAGTGTTGTTCGCAGTGGTTCCTTATGGTCTACGGTCCAACTATTCAGGAAGTGGTTTATCAATATACATGGTATCAGTTGTAGTAACATTATTTGTTCATATTATGATCCCAAGCCGGTGCTCGAGGGAGTGCGAATATTTGTCTGCAACACGCAACCACAAACGAATCCAATATCCAGTCACCATGCAAGACGGTCGGGCGCCGAGGTTCGCAGAAAAATACCATGTTTAACAAATACTTACCATAAAGCAGGGTAAAAAACCGCGCACCAGCTGCGGTCCAAGTGCGTACCCAGTTGTCCAATCGCTTCCATACCCTGATCACCAATGCCTTGTAGATCACAGCTGAACAAATCTTGCGCGAGGTTCGTAATTTGACCCGGAGACAGTGCAACTCCTCCTCCTAATCTCTTGCATTATAGGCCCAAGAAAGACAAGAGCCGACGTTTCGAGCACCAAAACAGCGAGTTGAGGACTTTGAGGAACTTAGCGAATATCAAGGTCGGAAGCGGAAGGAATTCGAAGAACGGATTCGGAGAACGAGGGGAAATATGTGCGTATAAGAATTTACGAACGGTATTGATATCACTGACTCATGACGTAGAAAAGAATGGCTTCAATATGCCAACTGGGAGGTACGAACCTTTACTCCTGTTCATTCTATCCCCTGATTTGAGCCGTCAATTTCTAGGCTAGTCAAAATGCCTTTGACCGCTCTCGATCAGTGTTTGAACGTGCTCTCGATGTCGACCCTCGGAGCATCCAACTATGGATGTCCTATACTGAAATGGAACTCAAATCACGAAATGTTCAACACGCACGTAACCTCTTCGACCGCGCGGTAACCCTCCTACCTCGCGTCGACAAACTCTGGTACAAATACGTCTACCTAGAAGAGCTACTACAAAATGTCCCCGGAGCCCGCCAGGTGTTTGAGCGCTGGATGCAATGGGAGCCTGATGACAAGGCGTGGCAGGCCTACATTAAGATGGAGCAACGCTACGATGAGTTGGATAGGGCCAGCGCTATCTACGAGCGCTGGGTCGCTGTGAGGCCTGATCCGCGAGTGTGGGTGAAATGGGCAAAGTTTGAGGAGGAACGCATGAAGCTGGACAAAGCACGTGAAGTGTTCCAGACAGCGTTGGAGTTCTTTGGTGACGACGAGGAGCAAGTTGAGAAGGCTCAGGCGGTGTTTGGTGCGTTTGCGAAGATGGAAACGCGTCAGAAAGAGTATGAACGTGCGCGGGTGATTTATAAGGTGAGTATCATCTTGATTTTTGTTCACGGTATTCACCTGGCATTTTCTAAGTTTGCCCTTGAACGGATACCAAGATCGAAATCTGCTGGTTTATACGCTTCGTATACCAAATTTGAAAAACAACACGGCACTCGTTCAACGTTAGAGAACACTGTCCTTGGCAAGAGACGAATACAATATGAGGAAGAATTGTCACACGACGGTCGTAATTATGATGTTTGGTTTGACTATGCACGGTTGGAGGAAGGGGCTCGGAGAGACCTCAAGGAGGAAGGTGCCACCCAAGAGGAAATGGATGCTGCAGCTAGTCGTGTCCGAGAAGTATACGAACGAGCGGTGGCTCAGGTACCACCAGGAGGCGAAAAACGGCATTGGAGGAGATATATTTTCTTATGGCTGGATTATGCACTATTTGAAGAGATCGAGACAAAGGTAAGCATCTCGTACCAAAGCTGTGGGCCTGAACGCGCCGCTGATATCTCTCAGGATTACGACCGTGTACGGCAGATATATCAAACCGTCCTCAAGCTCGTACCTCATAAGCAGTTCACCTTCGCTAAACTGTGGATAATGTTCGCGAAGTTTGAGGTGCGGAGACTTGATCTTTCGGCTGCTAGGAAAATTCTAGGCGCAGGAATTGGCATGTGTCCAAAGGAAGCACTTTTCAAGGGCTATATCGACCTTGAAGTAGAGGTATGTATTGCATCCCTATTGATCTGCCCATGTTTCTAATAATTCTCCTCAGCTTCGCGAATTTGATCGTGTGCGACGGCTATACCAGAAATATCTGGAGGTGTGTATCTCTCCCTCTCATTCAGCACCCAGTGACATCCTCATCGGATATTCATCTAGTTCGATCCCTCAAACTCTGCCGCATGGATCAAATATGCAGAGCTCGAAGCTCAGCTCCAAGACTTCGCCCGTACCCGCGCAATCTTTAAACTCGGTATTGGCCAATCACCACTCTCCATGCCCGAACTTCTATGGAAAGCCTACATCGATTTCGAGATTGACGAAGGCGAACGCGAAAACGCTAGAGAACTCTACGAACAACTCGTTCAACAAAGTGGACACGTCAAAGTCTGGATCTCGTATGCTCTTTTTGAGGGCGAAGCTATTCCTATACCTAGAGCAGAACGAGAGGAAGACGAGGAAGATGAGGACGAAGAGGCAGAAGTTAAGACGATACCTGGTGATCCTGTCCTTGCTAGGCAGGTGTTTGAAAGAGGATACAAGGATTTGAAGTCACGAAACTTGAAGAGCGAGGTAGGCGATTTCTTATCATCCTATCATTCATTCAACTGACATGCAAAATCCACGCAGCGCGTTGCCCTCCTCGAGTCATGGAAGTCATTTGAAGAGACTCATGGCACGTCAGATGACGTGGCCAAAATACAAGCAATGATGCCAATTGTCAGCAAGCGTCGTCATGTTGACAAAGAAACAGGTCAAGCAGTGGAAGACTGGGACCTTGTATTCGCTGACGACGAGCGCGAGGCGAATCCTACTTCCTTCAAATTCTTGCAAATGGCACATGCTTGGAAGGCCAGGAGCTCCGCTGCCGGAGCAATCGGAGGAGGTGCAAGTGGGGCACTATCCGGTTTCGTTTCCGCTGCTGCTTCGTCTAGACGGCAAGAAGACGATCAGAGAATGGATGAGGATGAGGATGAAGATGAAGATGAAGATGAAGAGAGTGATGCTGTTAGTTCACGTGCAGACGATGATTGAAATTCTGAACGTCGTACTTGGACGTTGAATGTTTTGAATTGTGTTGGATTGTAACGATGTGTAGCTTCGATTCCTAGTGTTAACTAATGAATTAAGGTTTCATTCTTTTCATCTCTCAATCACCTAATCTTGGGTCATAAGCGATGCTCGTACTATGGTGCGTGAGGCTTAGTCACCACTAGTTTGTGACAACGATTAGGACGGGTCATCAAGTAGAGTTTTCTGTGGTTTCTTCTAGCCAAAGTAATTAGATTTGCAATCAGAAGCAATTGATAAGAGGGATTTCCCAAAAAAAAAAATTGACAAAGTTGGATTTTCATGTTTTCGCCGATTTCGCCAGTTACCATATATGGAAGCTAGTTACTATTTATGGAAATACCCCAATCCATCTATCTGTCTCGCAGTGTTCTCCGATATGCGTCGGTGCGAGGTAAATCGTCTCGAGCTGAAAGTTCCGCACCTGAATTTGAGCTGATTTTGCATCCATTCCACCCTCATATACATCAATCCACCTCCAGATTCGATGTTCCTTTTTCGGATTGTTGCAATGGGGACTGAAGGCAGGGCATCTGGCATCTTCTC
>KQ962555.1:2926-20027 GCA_001563735.1 Leucoagaricus sp. SymC.cos
ATCAGACTTCAAGAAATTTTATGATGATAGTGTCATTGAATGTTGAGAACAACTCAACTCCTTCAGCTCCCAAGATGTCCACGCTGTGTAGAGACTTCCCAATGGCAGAATCAGCAGAGAATCCACAGAAAATGAGAGTAACGCCTTTAGCAGACAACAGTCTCTGCACTCTTACAAACACCTCGGATGCAGATATGTCCACTCTAGCTACAAGGTTCAGATCAACAACTAAAAACTGTATTGGGTTCTTCTGCCATGACAACTCTTCAATAAGGTTCTATATAGATTCCTCTGCATAGGTGATTGTTCCGAAGAACAAGAAACTTGAAGGAGCGCGTGTTGGGAATTCCCTCAGAATGGCAAAGCTGCTTGAAGATCAGTTGGCTGTGCCTGCTATTTCCCACGGCCTTTCAGCAATACACTTACCTACTAGATTTGTTGTATTTGGTCTTGCCAAACATTCTCCCTGACACGTGAATGGCAAGCTAGCTAAGGGGTCTGGAGTAAACTGGTTAGTGCTGCACAACAGCTTGGCTCTTAATGCACATTCACATTGTTCATGTTCCCGGCTTGTTTAGTACAGTTTTCTGGACAGTCCACTCCTGGATCTAGAGCTATCCTATCTCACCAGACTACAGCATATGGGAAGAGGGCAACCCAAACAAATGCCAGGCCTGGAAGAAGGAACAAAATCACATTACTTGTATCTGGCACTTCTTACACCTATTCTTTGCATCGAAAGGATACAAATGTTACATCCAGAGGGACCCAACAACATTCACTAGTCAAACCATCCCACGTACAAAGCGCACTGCTCCACATCCTGAAGTGACCTTCCCATATGCACACTACTGTTGCGAGAATGATGAGCAGGCACATTTCGGCTTATGTGTGAGTGATATGAAGCATTTCTTTCCTTTACTACACTGATTTGTTGACCCATGTGAATCAGTCAGCCTATGTATGGCCTGCACATGACAAGGAAGGACGAGATGTTGTGATCAAGTATGCAGGCAGGTCTCTTGCTCAGTCCAAGTCTAAATCCTTTTCTAGAATAATGTCTGGCTCCATACCTACAAATGAGTTGAAGGTAAATTGTTTGTTGGGCTCCGATGCTCTCCAGAATGATCCATGCAACCATACAGTTTCTGTTCTTGAGTATATTGAATTTGATGGATACATCTTTGCTGTCATGCTAAGGCAAGTTACTTTCCTATATATCAAAGCTCTCAATGCTCATCTCCAGCACATTAAGATAGAGTTTCACAGATCAGGGAGATTTTATCAATGTTGGTGAACTGGTTCGATATGGACGAGCCTTCTTTGAAGTGAGTCTGGTTGTTTGTACCACTAGATTGGAGCACTCAATTTGCCAATGCTAAGGTTACCGCATTCCTCCATGAACATAAAATCACATATGGTGACCTCACTCCACAAAATCTATTCATGGATGTCATCCTTCCCTATACAATGGAGCCCCATTATGCAGGACTTCGCAGGCCTCAGCACAGATATGGACTCATTGACTTTGAGGCCTCGACCCTGGGACCTGACAATGGGTCACCAAGTTCACCTGAACTTGAGGAAGCCTTCAAGGAGGATGTCAGCTTACTTGGAAGGATGCTAGAGATTAATCTTCAAGTAGGTGCAAGTTTGAGGCTTTTGAATTTGATGCACTGTTCATGATCTATTTTAGTGCATCTAAGATATAATTCCTGGTGTTGCCAATCTTCTCAACTCTATAGTAGATCTAGAAAGCCCTAGCTAGCCTACTGCTGCTGTTGCCCTTGCCTGCTTTGAGGAGATCTGCAAACTGCTCAGTGAGGAAGATTTTGAATGCTCAGTTGAAGCCATCCAATTTTCTGCTGCTACTGGTATACATCCCCTTGTCATCTTTGGAGGGGGTCAAATGACTCATGCTTAGCAAGTCATTTAGAATATCACAAGGGACCTCCAATCTACCTACCACCCCAGTTCAAATTGTGATATCTCACTAGGGACCCCTCTACTAGCCCATACCCAGCTGTGTCTTACACTTGTTAGGCACACTGTGCAGACATTCAGATGTCAAATCTGGAGAAAAGAATGACCTGAGTGCTTATATGCTGACTGTGGATTGTGGATGCTTTTATATATTTCTCTAAGATTATCTGCTTGTTCTAATGGATTGTTGGAATGTGTATTAGCTGCAAATAGCAATTTGATTGACATAACCTTTGCAGGATCTCCTTGGAATGACTAATTTTCTGATAATACTTGTTCAAGTAGATATAATTGACATGTCTATTTATATATCCTAAGAACAATTGAAAATAGGTTTCAGTGGCTGGGACTTGACCAATGTATTAAGATTTATGGCTCCAACACCATATGTAAAATTAAGCATCTCTTTTCCATATTAATGTAGAAGTTCACATCTTTCAGCATCATTATCTTGAGATCTGTTTTCAGGTCTTATAGAATAATCTCTTGAACAAAGTTGTCTTCACTCATAGCATTTCAACAGCAGAAATAGCTGTGATCTAATCAAATATCTTTTATATCAATATTTCTATCTTTATTATATAGAGATAGGACTATTGAAATAAATGCTCTATATGCCTATCTATTATTAGCATATATGCTAATAGTAGTATTCTACATTTTTGTTTCTGATTATAAGCTTGTAGACCACTTAGTATTTCATACTCTAAGACTCTACTGCTATACTTGTTTATACTATTCACTGTAGCTAGTATATATGTTTATACAGTGTAAATTATTATCTACTTATACATACATCTTAGCATTAGTATTTAAGGACTGTAGTTCACACTTCTATTCCTTGGTTTGTCTACTTCACTCTATTCAGATTATCTACTAGTTATTCTAGTGCTCTCAACCTCAAGCTTTATCTTCAAGAGTCTTGTTCATTATCTACATTATATATGACTAGTTTGATTTAACTCCTGACATTGTGCTATGCTTTTAACTGCTTTCAATAAGAACCAAAACAAAAGAGTCACTTGTTAGCAAATGAAATCATATACTGTTCAAGAACTCAGATAATATACAAGACTTGGATAGTATAGAAAGTATTATTACTATCATCTCTCAAGATGAGGCCATTATTCTTGAGATCAACACTTACTTCTCTTCTATAGTTTCTATCAGAGGAGAGGCATTTAAGACAGACAAGTACAGGATTTTTCACTTCAACATCTTGAAGACAAGTGATTCTGTATAAGCACTGTTTCTTAATCTCAACTTTTATACTCAGTTCCAAAAGTCTTCTAATGCTCTAAAGGATTTTTCTGACTATAGCATTTTTATCATATGTGTTGAAATATACAACTTATTTTTAACAAATACATTTTCTTTAAATTTTTGTAAAAGATATAAAGAAATTATAAACTCAATATTCAAAGAATACATAAGAACTATATTAGATAACTATCTGAAGAAATAATAAACAAATAATAAACAACTACACAATGGGTCAGTATAAGTCATAGATATAAATATAAGCATACTTGAGCTTACTTCAGCACTTAAAGAATATATGAGAACTGAGAGACTTGCTACAGTATTCTATAGTATTTATATCATCTAGAGTATCTACAAACTATGAAAAAACAGTGGTAAACTACAGAACAGTGCACTATTATAGTACAACAACATAAGAAGACAATATATAGAGATGGCATAATGACACAATCACTGCACATACTCTTGTGGCCTTAGCATATCTTTGCCACTCATAGCTACTCATTTTCCAATAAGATAGCCCACCAGCATCCTAAGTTACTAGAGTGCTGAAATATGATAACTTGTCAGTTCAATTCTTTTCACTGTCATTCTTCATATTTAGATTTTTGTAAGGATATTTTTCTCACAGTATTAATAGCATCCTTACAGAGCCATCAATCCATCAATTAGTCCTTAGTCTTTTATTATTGTGTTAATTATCCCTACATTGTATATTCTAGCCTATATATCTAGTCTTACACACTTGGAAGCAACATACTGAGACTCACAAACTACCTGTGAGGCCACTGGCCTTATAATTGTTGAAATAAGTAAATGCTCTACATATCTATTCTATTATTAGTGTGTATACTGTTAGAGTATTCTATATTTTATAACATCATTATAAACATACAGACTTCTTATATTATATGCATTGTATATTTATTCAAAATATCCTAGGACTTCATAGCATTACTCTTTTATTGCTATTTGCTGTAGCTAGTATATGCAATATCATGTTATTATGAGTTCATCACTTATACATACACTTTTCTTATAGTATATAAGTAGTTACTTTATCCTGTTATTTTTCAGTTAAATCCAATCCTCTCTACATTCTACTTGAGTTCTATTGCTTCTCTCAATACTTCACTTATACTCTATTCTCATTACTGTCTAATAATATACATAACTAGTTTTCTCTATTTCTAGCACTGTGCTATGCTTTATATTACTTTTAACAGATTATGGGCTCTGACTGCCAAATATGTTGTTGCTGAGATATCTTTGACTGACTTCAGTCCCTCTTAGCACTTTCCCAAGCTTTGGAATGAGCTGCTAAATTTTTGCAGAGAAAACCCTAAGGCATTCTCTTTTGTACACCTTTCTAGAGGATAAGAACAGTGCAGCTACTCTTTGGCAGTCGCTGGGTTTCCTAGGGGCCCTTTTGGATTCTTGAGGGGTCTGGCATTGGCAGCTGATAGGGGCTGTACTAGTTTCTTCTTAGTGCTCATCACCTGCTTTGTGTGGGGGTGAGGGCAAGAGACTTTACCTGCTTTTCATCTACTTCTGGGTGTAGAGAGGGCTTACTTTGGGTATAGGCTGCTATATTCAGCTAAGCTGGGAGGGATTTTGGTTCTTCATAGGGTAATTGTAGCATACTATTGTAGTCGTTGCAACCAGACTGCTATTGCACATTAGTATATAAATTTTTGAGAAAAAAAAAAAAAAAAAGATATCTTTGACACTTGCTGACATGCTAGGGTAGTCAGAACTTGTTGTTAGTTGTTGACAGTATTTCTGTCAAACTTTCAACTTGCCCAAACTTATTCTCTGCATATACTAAGTGCATAGTTGGACACTTATAATTACTTTGTTTCATTTATTCAGATAAATCACTAATTGTAGCTTTATTTAGATTACTATATCTATCTATGATCTTCTTGTTAATATGCCCCTTCTGATTAGAGAGAAAAACTGGGTAGAGTAGTCTGAATTGATAATAAATATTCTTTCAATGACAATTATTTCTGGTGTTATATACACTGTCTTTAATATTATTAATAGTTCTTATATATCACCTCCACTTATACAAGCTACTGCTACTATAGCTGGCACTGCTATCATACTATCTGTTCTAGCTACTTACACTACTGAGTCTATTGAGGCCCAGGCTAACTGGACCTCTCTTGATTATATGGATAATTAACAATCATCTCACATTCTATCTCCTCCATTACAATCAGATAACTTCTGTCTTTTTTTAGAATTATCTGATAACTTTTTTTGAAACTCACTCTGTTGCTACTATTTTTACTGATTACTAATATACTCTCTCATTTCATATTAATTCCAATGTTGAGCCATCCTTATAGCTTGTACTGCTTGAGAATGCATACTCATGGCTAAAAAGGAGCAATCCTCCAATTGATATGGATAGCTTTATTTATGCTATGAATTTATTAAATGTGATTCCTTGAGAATGGTCTTATATAGTTTCTATATATTTACAAATATATCTCCTAGCATTGATTACCTTTGCATCAGTTCAATCTGCTATTGTCATATAGTGGCAATATCAGCACTAAGTTAAGATAAATGAGACTAATATATCATATGCTAGCATAAGGTATAAGAGTCTGTCAAACTTTAATTGGTAACAGCAGTTGCACACTAGCTCTTTAGATCAGTAGCAGCAACAGTGTTCCCAGCAGTAGCAGTAGCAGCAACATCCACAAGGATAGCAGCAGAAAAATGCCAATTCTGGTCTATTTTTTGGGAACCAACAGTTTTCTGGTAGTAGTGATGAGAAGAAGAAGAAATAATACAAGTATGGTAAAGGAGAAAAAGGCCAACAGGCCAACATTGCTGATAGTAAGATTGTATTGCCTACTGTTAACTCCAGGAGCACAGATAATTATATCACTTTCTTAGTATTCATAGTCACTAGTCTGACTATTATTTTTGAAACCAAGATCTTAGATCCTTCAACCCAGCAAAAAGTTAATGATGCTAGGGTATTACATATTCTTAAGTCTACTGTTCTGCCAGTTCCTCTAGCAGAATACCTTAGCACACTGGTTGGGAAGTCTTTTATCAAGAAGCTGAAATTTAAAAAGACATACTATCAGGCTGTAGATGAGAAAGTACTAAATCTTTAGGATGAATGTCTTGGGACTATGTCATTGGTCTCTATAGCTGCTACACATGTAGACTCTCTCTTATTTTCACAACTTTCTTCTCCTCATCTAGCTATTATCTTATCTCTTTCCTTATCACTAATTATGCCTGCCATTCTACCTACATTGCCTTCTGCTCCTGATGCTGATATGATATCACTTGGTGATGAAAGTGACTATAGTAATAATACTTATATGTATATATCTAATTTATTCTCATAGATATTAATTCTTAACAATATCTCACAGTCCTAACTTCAGTCTAGATGATGGAACTTTTTAGGGTTGCTCAAATGAGATTGAGCATCTTTGCTCTCTCAAGAGCCCCCTTGTCAATGCTGTCCTATGGGACACTATATAGAGTTCAATATACTGATAGACTAAATGTAATAGACTTATTTGATGATTTTGTAAATAAAAGCTCATCTGTTGATCAGAGACTGCTTGTTTGAGTTTTATCTTTGCTTGATACTATACAATTTTCTTGTCAAATAGCAGATATAAACTCTGAGAATAAAATTATTCATGATTGTTATTTATGTAGAAACTTTAAGTTCAATAACTATGTACTTCTAGACTCTGATGCTTCTTACTATTTTACCCCATTCATTGAGGATTTCACTGAGTATACTCCTGAAAATTTTGATATATGCAAAACTGCCAATAAAGTAGCACCCTTAAATGTAATTGGATAGAGGTCTGTCTTAGTTGAGTTAGAGATTGATGGTAAATTAAAAACATAAATATTGTGGCCAGTTTATCACATTCTGGGTTTAGCAAATTGTCTCTTCTCTCTCAGCACTTTTTTGCAACAAGGTTTCAGAGTTGAAGTGAGTAAAAATGAGACTTATGTTTTTAGCAAGTTAGGTAGTACCTTCTTTGTGGCAAGACTACATGCAAAAGTGGAAAGTCTCTATTAGGTATATTGCAATATCATTTGGTCTCAGATTAATGTGGCAATGACTATGCATGATGCTAACTATGACATTTGGCACTATTAATTCAGATATCCTTTGAGAAACATTCTCAGGCACTGTTCTGAAAATACTTCTAGATTCTCTAATATTGAGATTCTGAGCAAAGATCTAATCTGTCCTGGTTGCACCTTAGGTAAAATACACCAACAGAACTTCTCTTCTTCAGAAAAGCATAATCCAACATATCTAGGATTAATCTATGCTAATCTCCTAGAATTCCCTACTGAAAGTTATTATTAGAAGAAATAGTGTCTTACTCTTTTTAATGACTTCTCTTCTCATGCCTGAGTCTTCTTCCTTAGGTATAAGTCAGAGACATTAGCTACTTTCAAAGAGTTTAAAACACTTATTGAAAAGCAGAGCAGTTAACTGATTAAACAACTCTGTATAGATTAGAAGAGAGAGTTTTTATCTTCAGAATTTATTGCATTGTTGAAAACACATAGTATTGCTCATGAGACATCTACACCTCATATGCACCAACAAAATAGATGCACTGAATGCTTGAACTAAACACTGGTCACAAAAGCTGAGTCTATATAACTCAATGCTTGTCTTGCTGAATCCTTTTAGGAATTCATGATAAGTACTACTGTCCATCTCTACAATAGAACTCTGGTTCAACATCTTGCATAGAAAACTCCAATTGAAACAGCTTTGGGAAATAAACTCAATGTAAGTTATCTTAAAGTATTTAGCTGTAGTATGTATATCTTTATTCTATAAGAATTGTGCAAGAATAAACTTAGCACATGATCAGAACCAATGATCTTCTTGAAATATGAGCAAGGCTCAAAAGTGTATTACTTTTTAAGATACACACACAATAATTCTATTTTTATTAGTCTTATAGCATTATTTAATGAAGAATAGTTTTCTTGTTGTGCTGAAAAGTCTTGCCAAGACTTAAAAGAAGCCCCATCTCTACTAGCTCCTAGTATATCTCATAGTGATGAAAGTGTTCTATTTAATCCATTCAATATAGACCTTCCACTAAGGCTGAGCAAACTGAGTTATCCACAGCCACCTCTAAAGGCTCCAACTCCAGCTTCTATAGTGATACCTCTAGCTCCTTCAGTTTTGTCTCTAACTTGTCTTCCTTCTCAGGCTTCTCAGCCTGCTTGACAGCTGATGCCTGATCCTTCTAGACTATGTCCTTTAATCCTAAACTCTCCTATACCTTGTAGATTATCTCTACCTCTATTAGCATCTGAGCCATCTTAGGATAAAGGTCTTAATATCTCTATATTTGAGTTACCTCCTTTAGTTCCTCAGTTTTTACTATTTGATGTCCATCAACCCTATATTCCTCTTGTAGTCACTAGCTCACCCTGCCTCATGAGTGAAAGGGATTCTCTAGCTTTATTGCAAACTAAACTAGAAAAACAACCAAGAAAGTCTTTTCATGTATCTAAACCTTTGGTAAAGGAAGATAGTGCTTATAGTAAAAGACCTGTGACTGACATTCTCATATATCCAAATAAAGTTCTGCCTAAAGTTTCTGAACCTTTGCAATCTTTATTCTGGAAAGATTCTACTATGACTATTCCTCCACAACCTGCTTCTAGGAGAGTTTCTCCTGATGAGAATGATCTGCTTGATGAGTTGTCTTAGATGCTTGATTGCATCAGACAAAGTCCAGTTTGGAATAAAGATCTTGATCAATCTATGTGGGATGTTGAAATGGCATATATTGTGAAGAAAGAGGGAGTAAAATATATGACAATATTGTTAAATGTAGCATATAATCCAGAATTCAGTAAAATATCTAGATATAAAGTGTTCACTGACCTTAAAAAGTTACTGCCTGAACAACATGTAAAATAGATAAATACTTGCAAGAAAGAGCTTGATGCTCTGAAAAAATATCAGGTATATCACTTAGTCCTGCTCCCTGCTAATCACAAAGCAATTAAAAATTGATGGGTTTTTCTCAAAAAGTCTGATAGATGTCTTTGTTCTCAACTTGTTGTATATAGATTCTCTCAAGTCAAAAAAATCAATTATGATGAGTTATTCTCTCCAGTTGTGCATTATAAAACTACTTATGTCATGCTCATGCTCACTACACTTGAGAATATAAATATTGAGTCTGTTGATATATATACTACCTATTTATATGGCAAATTGGATAAAGAAATCTATATAGAATAATCTGAGAGATTTTATATTTCTGGAAAAAAGCACCTTGTGTGGAAACTCAACTAAGTATTGTATGGCCTTAAGCAAGCTAGCTTAGCCTGGTGGCAAGAAGTTACTAAGAGTATACTCTAATTTGGCTTTAGGTAATACAAATCTGATACTAGTATATATATCTATCTTGATAAAAAGACTGGTCAACACATTTATGTAATTATCTATATTAATGATGTGCTTTTTATGGGAAAGAACACTTCTTTGTTTCATGCTAAAAAGCTTCAATTTATGAAGTATTGAGAATATTGAGACCAAAAAGAAATAAAGAAATTTCTTGGCATACATATTACATGTGATCATAAAAATAGATGGATCTTTATTGATCAAGTTGGCTATCTTAATAAAGTTCTTGAGTGTTATAGTGTCAAAACTGCTCTAGCTTAAACTTTACTTCCAGCTAGTTATCAGCTACTTCCTAATGATGGCCTTGTTAATCTTCAATTATATTCCACCTTCCAGCAGGTGATCAGGTCCCTTTTGTACCTGATGATCAGATCATACCTGGATATTGCATTCACAGTTATTAAGTTGTTCCAACATACTGCAAATCTTTTTAAAGATCATCTTCAAAAAGCCTATTATATTTATTGCTATCTCTTGGCAATGAGAGACTATTACTTGACTATTGATGGTGCTAAAAACAAGGGTGTTATATGCTATTCAGATTCTGATTTTGCTAGTAATCCTAGTACTCACAAGAGCACCTCTGATTACTTTCTTTCTATCAGCAGTTGTGCTTTGACATGGACTTTATATTACCAATCTGTTATCACTTTATCTTCTACTGAAGCTGAGTATGTAGCACTCTCCAAAGCCTCATGCCAGTTGATGTGGATTAAAAATCTCTTTGGAGAACTTGGATATGAGCTTTCTGCTCTTTCTTTATGTAGTGATAATATGAGATCTATCTTCTTGAGCTCCAACCCCACACAAGAAAAACACTCAAAGCATATTGATGTCTATTACCATTATATTCAAGATCTAGTCAATAATAAAAAGATCACACCCTTGCACATTAAAGAGAAAAATAATCCTGCTGATCTTTTTACTAAAAATCTCAGCTATGAAAAATTCAAAAAATTTAGGGATGCTTATAGCCTTGAGATCATCAGAGGAAAATATGCTGTTGAGAAATAGGATATAAAAATCAACTAAAAAGATGCTAAGTCTAGATCTACTTGACTTAATTGTCACATTGATGCTTGAGCAAGGGAGAGTATTGAAATAAGTAAATACTCTATATGTCTATTCTATTATTAGCATGTATACTGTTAGAGTATTCTATATTTTATGACATCATTACAAGCATACAGACTCCTTGTGTTATATGCATTGTATATTCATTCAAAATACCCTAAGACTCTATAGCATTACTTTTTTATTGCTATTTTCTATAGCTAGTACATGTAATATCATGTTGTTATGAGTTCATTGCTTATATATATACTTTCCTTACAGTATATAAGTAGTTACTTTATTCTGTTGTTTTTTAGTTGAATTCAATCCTTTCTGCATTCTACTTGAGTTCTATTGCTTCTCTCAACACTTCACTTATACTCTGTTCTCATTACTGTCTAACAATATACATAACTAGTTCTCTCTATTCCTAGCACTGTGCTATGCTTTATATTGCTTTCAACAACAATCTTCTTCACAGGTTGGTTACAACCAACATACTTCAAGGAGAGGCTCTTCTGCCTCCTTCTAACACAGGTTTGCAGATGACCACTCAGAACAGAAAGGATGCTGTCAATGGGTTCATCAACATCTATATGAGTCCTAAGCATGTTAGGCCTACCAATGGTCTTGGGAGCCTCATCTCACCCCCATCTTGTCTACCAAAGCTCCAGCTCCCAGTCTGTATTATTGGTGCTAGTGTTTCAAGCCTGTACACTGCCATGATGCTCAACCCACTTGGTATCAAGTACAAAATTTTGTAAGGCTCAAATTGCACAGGAAGACATCTTTATATGTACTAACAGTTTCCTGAAAAATGCTGGCAAGTATCAGTACTTTGTGAGTAGTCTCATTGGTGTTTCCTTACTGTAGTCAGCACTTGGTGGTGGATATAGGTAGGCTGAAGGACCCTGGGTTGGTCTGTACTGAGTATCATGCAGTGAGTAAGTCGAAGCCTGCCAGGGAGAGTCGTAAGGCTCGGGCATGGTAGGAGAAAGGGAACACAGAAGCGAGACCATTTCCAGGCTGAGATCAATAGTTGTATTCCTTCCAAAAATAGTATCCCCAAGCATCATGCATTAGATTCATATTTGTTTCGAACACAGGAAAACATTCGTGTCCTTGACTCTTTTACAAATGCCTAGATGCCTATATACTATCCTACTGTCTAGACGCAATCGCAGATAACAAAATATCATAATCCATTTTAGCCGCTATTCACAGATCAGCCTCTCATAAAATCCGCAACGCAGCCAAATCAACTCACCTTTCAACACAAGCTGAGTAAACAGCGCTGACAAGCGTGGCTCCTCTCTTCGCAACCTATCAAGATCCTGCAATACTCATTCTCCAGAGCGTGGCGTGATGCTCCACCACACACGTCGCATTTCTCAATGAATTCGAGAGCGCAGACAACTCTCCAGCAACAGTACCCGGTACCATCGATTCCTCAAAGTGTTGTGTCTGATTTGCAAACTTGTATGTGGCCCGCAGTATCCCAGACTCGATGATGTACAGCCCATCAGGACTATCTCCCTGTCTCCATAGCACGTGTGCCACGGGTGCTGTGATTTTAGAGAAATATTTTGTGATGTCGGTGAATTTCTGTGCGTCGATATCTCCATACGACGAGAACGCTTTGGTAACAGTGTTGAGAGGTTCGGGCGCAACCTCGGGTTTCGAACGAGGGGCGTACTCTTCAACAGACACAAAGAACGTCAAAAATGCCAAGTAAGGACCACTGAGTAGTACACTTACCTGCACCAATCGTCCTATTGCCCACATTCTGCATATATGAACGCCTGGGAGAACGACCAAAGGAATCAGCTGTTGGCCTCAAATCAAGGGCCAAATCGGGTCGCAGGGGCACAGCTGTCAATTATTAAGTGATGTCAATACGAAGAAGCATAGGTGAGCATCACCACCCACGGAGTGGAATAGAAGAAGTTTCATTCTTGTGAGACTGGAACCATGCACGGAGGTACCCATTTTCAGTCCCTATTGAAATTATCACCAATCAACTCTTTACACCGCAAAAGTGAGAAAAGAAATACGTACATTCCATAGCATCATTGAATGTCGAGAATAACTCAACTCCTTCAGCTCCCAAGACATCCACGCTGCGTAGAGACTTCCCGACGGCAGAATCAGCAGAGAATCCACAGAAGACGAGAGTAACGCCTTTAGCAGACAACAGTCTCTGCACTCTCACAAACGCCTCGGATGCGGACATGTCCACTCCAGCTACAAGGGTCAGATCAACAACCAAAAACTGTATCGGGTTCTTCTGCCATGACGGCCCTTCAATAAGGTTCCGTATAGTTTCCTCCACATAAGTGATTGTCCCAAAGAACAAGAAACCTGCAGGAACACGTGTCCGGTATTAAGCAGATGGTCGTCAACTTCGTGGAAAGAGAAAGACCAACCCTGCAGACGCAGTACAGTCGTTTGTTTCGCTATTTCGCGGATATATGCTCTCTGCAAACTAGGCCGACGAACGGCGGACATGGCCGTATCACCAGTGTAAACCACCCTAATACTCTTTCCTTGCGAATTTTGCACAACGAAGAAGAAACCTGAGCACAGAGTACCTAGGTCACTAGAACATTCAGAAAGAAGCCAGAAAAGAACTCACAGCTGACCACAATTCCAAACAACACGCCAATGACAAAGTCCCAAACCGTCATCGCAACCATAATACTGACGATCGTAATGTACTCCGTCCTTGTCAAGATTTCAGGATAACCTTCGGGAGCGAAAGAGTAAAAGATCCGCTTACCGGCTTACCCGATGTCGGGTATCCCAAAGCGCTTCCTTGACAAGGTCAATACCCAGGGCGTAGATCAAGGCTCCTACGACAATGACGGCTGAAGAAAGAATTAGGCGAAGATTCAAAAATGGACCCTGAAGCTTGAAGACTGACGTATGTATGCGATTGGTCCTGTACCGATGAAGAGAAGAACAGCAGTTGCAATAGCGAGCAGGAACCCTGCTATGCGATTACCGCCCCCGACCCGGTAGAAACTACGAAATTCAATTGGTAAGGGTCCACACCTGCGGGAATGGCTGGAAACTCACAGAAGGGTATTGACATAGACGAGGTAATTCGGTCTTGTGATCACAAATTGTGTCAGACGAAAGGTTTTCAAGCACATTAGAAGTAATGCTTACACACTGCCCACTAATCCTGACAAGAGATTAGAATACCCATGTCCGACCAACTCCTTGTTCGTATCGACATCCTCGTTGAGGGAAACAGCTGTGATAAAGCGCTGAGCAAGAATAACCCATCAAAAATATCGGGCTAACCTAATGCAGGAACATTCAAAGGCGGGTGCAAGATATTAAAAAATAGACTACAGATAGCTCGTTATCAATGCGTCAGGGGCGTGCAAGATAAGATAGATACAGAGCAAGTTGAGTTGGAAGAGTGGACCACAGAGGGCCAAGTTTGATGAGCCTATGATCTTTTCTCAAGTAAGCACCGTATGACGTTTTCACCACACGTACTCAACACGTACCAAAATATGTATAAAACTCATACCAGCTTTCTTGAGATGCAACACCCATGTTAAATAACCACCCATCCTGACGCAATTTTCCCAGATCAAGACCAGCGGCACCAATGACGACGTAAAAAGTGATAGCCATAATGACAAAATCTATCAGTAACCCGTTAGTCGTGTCCACGGAACGGAAGAGAATGTGTATTCACAAAGAGGGAAAATGAGTTGATGATTGAATTTATGCGTGATTAATCGGAGCAAAATCGCCAAGGCGAGAGGAACCGTCCATAAGATGAGTGCATGAGAATCCAAAAACATCGCTCGTAGAGTTTCAAGTGACAGTGTAAAGTCTTCTTCGCTCATTCGCATACTGATAGTCAGCCTACAGAAGCCAAGAAAATTGAGTCCGCGTCATAGTCACGTTGAGATGAGAAAACGAACCCGGTCTGGATCAGGAACGCTCCAATACCGCCGATGCACCTAAAGAAAGAATGAGAACAAGAGATAGGTGGACATAAATCTGACCTACCCAACGAGGATGTGTCGAGGAAAGAATCCCACTATCACGCCAAGCTTGAGAGCACCAAGAAGGAAAAAGGAGAGCCCAGTCAAAATGGAACTAAGAGCAAACGCGACGAGGGTTGTTGCTATAATTTCTCGTGGGTACTCTTCTCCAATCTCCATTGCTATGCTATTGGCGATCATATGGAAGAAAGGCTGGGAACAGGGTAGATTTTGCACACAAGAACAACTCGAGTTGAGAAAAGACATACCACTACTTCGATCATCATACTACCATTCGCTCCAGCAAAACCACTCCCTCCAAACGTATAAACAAGCTGTCCAACAATCGTCGCAACAAAAAACATGGATACACCCATTGGCCCCAGGTCTGCAAAAACCCCCGAGGAGGGAAATATGATCATCCCATCTGATCGCCATTAACGCGCAAGAAACCGAGCAAAGAGAGGGAATAAGAATCTCACAGCTGACACCATCTAGAATGTTGATGAGGCATCCTAGAAGAACGGCCGGAATAGCCGTTAAAGCCGTTTTCGAATACATCGGCAACTGAAAGAGTTTTTGTCTCATGGCTTTTCGCCGCGCGAAGACGTCTAGGCCGAAGTCAAATGCGCTTTTATCGCCTACTCGATTCCGAGAGAACGAGGATTTGAAGCCATTGCTGAACGAGTAACTCGAGTGGGGAGCTGCATAGCCATTTTGGCCATGGGGTCCACCGTTGGGGGTAGATAGGAGAAGTGGTGTTCTTTCCGATATCTGAGTATCGTAATCGCGAGTTTTGGGTCCCATTAATTCAGGTAATTCGGGTAGATGGTCGAAAGGATTGGTTTTATCGCTGGCTTTGGGCGTTTCGCTGCCCGACGTCGGCATCGAAGACGAAGATCGGGAAAACGCCGGAGTAGGAGGTGAAACTGGAGGGCGGAGGAGACTCAAGCCAGATGGCCCTGCGACGGCATTGACCTGGGGAGCAGGCTAATATATGCCTCAATATCACATTGCCTCAGATGGGGCGCGAAAGTAATCACCTTTGTTCTGGAAGGAAGTAGAGCCGGCTGCGACGGTGAGACTGAGACCGTGGTATTAGTACTGTAGAGCAGGGGGAACAGGCGAAAGAGCTTCACCCGAGGTCAGCTTCAATTCGACAAGGAAAGCAACCGATGGCGTAAGATCTTCCCCGGAAGTATCAGGGCAAACGTGTCTCGTTGGATGAGCATGATTGGGCACGGATGGAGGAATAGAATCTGACAAGTATTAGATGAGATATTTCCGACGTCTGATTAAATCAGTATGTACCTTGCTGAAGAGCTGTATTGGCAGAGACTGAAAAAGACTGACGATGGTCAGAAGGGAGCGAGGACGAAGCAGTGATCCGTTCTCGGGAGGGTCCACGTGAGCTGATTGGTGGTGCAGATGCTGGTACTCCCGAAATAGGCTCCACAATTCGCTGACGCTGATCTGATGCAATGGACGTCGATGATGGGTGGAAAGGCATATTGGACAGTTGCATGGTAGTCAACCGTATGGTGTTTTGCGAATGTGGGTGGGGATGCCCGTGCTCTGGGCGGGAAGAAGTGGAAATATCGGAATAGACACTCAAAGGGCCCGGAGGGTTGTACGATCTGGGTTGAAGAAGCCTATCGAGAGCAGATTGTCAGGTGAGTTGAACAGAGGGACGAGAAATGACGCACCCTGCTCTGTGTAGCTGAGATGGTGTCATATGTGTCGAAATTTTGTCATGGGCGGAGTGCAGGTCAGCAAACGTGCGTGCAGCTCTGGCGTTGTGGAGAGGGAGAGAGGGCTCGTCGTCAACGTCGGCTGGATGAGGATGCATGTTAGGACGATGAGTGTGGAGAGGGTCAGGAGCCACGAGGTCAGACAACCACCGTCTCATGCAGGCTATGAAGGACTCTTGCGGAGAAGAAGCCGTGGGCGGAGAAGCAGAGGCTGGGAGAGAGAAGGCCTGGCTGCTGGGAGAGTGGGCCATATTGCGGCACAGACAGAAACTAGCAAGCTTGCAGACCTTTGCGACTTTTCCTCCTCACTGCCATTCTGGGCTATTTCTGGATCTCAGAAAGTGATCTCATACATATCTTGACCCGTGCTGTGACTGTCACTTTCCGTGACTCGCCCTCGACGCGCACAACGACCTTGCTCACCGTCCTCGACAATGTCCAACACCATCGCTTTGTATGTTCTCCCCTCCCTCTGCGCATCTGCTTGCTGACTGCGATATGATCTAGGTATCCTCTGTCCAATTTCACCTTCAGGTACACTTGCTTCTTTCCTGCTCAGCCCCTTGCTGATGTTCCGCGATCTT